>JALMQS010000113.1:428856-555365 GCA_024734495.1 Forficula auricularia | reverse complement strand
ATCATTATAATTCTCTACTTATAATAATAATAGATATATTGTAACTCACCTGTATTTGAGATAATAAATTTGATAAATCGTCGTTTGAAAGCAAAAATTCCTTAAGATAATTAAACGGAGTAATTATGATAGACGTTGCCGAGCTACTGAACGGGATTGGCGAGAGAATCGTCGGGGGTGCCTGGACAAGTCCAGACTGGTATTAGAAGGTGTGACGTCATACTCCTATGCACCTAGTAGCGAATAAAATAATATAATATCAGAAATATATCTAAGTCACACACACACACACTCCCGCAGATATCTAATGAGAGAGAAAGAGAGCGAGATAGAAGTTCTTACCCTCTCACCCGTACTTACTCTCGGAATAGTACTCACGCTCATATACATTATATTCAAGGGGCTGGGACCCGGGGGATCTATAACACATAAAAAACTATTTGGGGCCCTGTCAGCCTCCCCTCCAAAACTCTATGATTGACACTAAATGTAAAACTAAATTAACAAAACTCTAAAATAAAATATGTTTAAAATTTTATTCAAAATAGTTTTTATTCCAATATTTTTATATCAATAAATATACTTTCATAATTTTATAAAATTCTTTTTTTTTAATACTTTTGTGCTCTCTATCGAAAAAATTTTAGTACCTACATGCCATGCTTGTGTTTTAATATAATTTTAGCTAAGAACTCAAAAAATGAATGCTTAATTTTTCATTTAATTAAAAAATAAAATTGAAAAGTTTTTGTTTTGCCGAGAGAAGCAGAGTTCTTGATTAATAAAGAGAAACAAAGATGTTGTCCTCTGCTTGATGCAAATAAACATACACACATATATATATCTGTATATATTAAAGTTTGAATTTTTATTTAAATCACACATGATTAATTATAATAGTATTTATATTGTATTTATTTGTTTCAATAAATAATTATAATTAATCATGTGTGATTTAAATAAAAACTCAAACTTTAATCAAATTAATCACAAAAATAAAAGCTTCAACAGCTTCATTACTAATAAACATATATATATATATATATATAATTTATTTGTTTGATACTTTAGTTTCGAAGACTTGGCCTTCATCATCAGTCTTTTTTAATTATAAATATTATTTTTCATGGGGTCAATATCCATACGATATTGACCCTCATGAAAAATGATATTTATAATTAAAAAAACTGATGATGAAAGCCAAGTCTTCGAAACTAAATTATCAAACAAATAAATAATATATATACAGATATATAATTTCGATATATATGTGTGTATGTTTATTTCCATCAAGCAGAGGACAACATCTTTAAATTGAAAGTTTTTTGCCGAGAGTAGCAGAATTTTTATATATTGAAGGAGACAATAAAAGAGTGTGTCTTCTGCTGGAATTATAAATTTTATTTATTTATAACGAGACTATAGTTTCGAGGGCTTTGCCCTCTTCATCAGTCTATTACAATGTATTCACAGGAATTAATTTATGAATGAAAGTATTACATTTTTCATGTGTTAAGGTTATAAATTACATAGAGTGGGCAAGTTAAAAACTATAGTCTCGTTATAAATAAATAAAATTTATAATTCCAGCAGAAGACACACTCTTTATTGTCTCCTTCGACAACATCTTTGTTTCTCTTTATGAAAAAATAAAATATAATTACACCAGGAACATATTTTCACGCACATACACAAAATCACCCGAGGGATGTTATATTTAACAAAGCATATTAATATTTATAAAACATTTTCATTGATATATTAACAGACAGGAAAGTAAAATTCGAAATGTAAAATAAAATTAATTAAATCGTTTACTTACAATCAAATGATTTGATAACATCCCCTTTTTAATTGACGAAGCAAATAGGCTTTTGATCCATTATATTATTTGGTCTGTGCAGTGGTTTAAATCTAAAGATGATCGTTATTTGATGGATATTTAATAAAGCCATTTGTAATTTTTAAAATAAAATTTATTTCAAAATAAGTCCAACTGCCTGGCGAAAATTTTAATTCATTTTAGAGATGAATGCTCTCTTTGTTAGCGGCTTTGTTAAAGAGATGCCACCGGAGCTGTCAATTGTTAATCGATTTCAAATTCGAATTTGAATCTTGTTATCAAAGATACATACATATCTACTATACAGTGTGCGCAAAGGGGTCCGTAGGAATTTTCGATAGGGGGGGGGTACAGTAAAAACTCAATATAAATTAAATATATATATGTAAAATTTAGTAAATAAAGTTCTAATTATATACATATATCTATTAATACCAAAAAAGAAAAATAGATACACTACAGTGTATAAGTGTATATATACATGTATATCTAAAAATTTAGATTAAAAACAATATTTTTCCTCTTAAAACATTTCAAAAAAATCAGAGCTTGATAGCCTGGGGAGGAGCTTTGCCTCCCCCCCCCTAAAGTAAATTTTATTATAAAAATAATTAATAATTTAGGAGTATTCCCTAAATTAATTTGACAAATATCAATTTTTTATTCATGCAAAAGCAATGGTTCAAAAAATTTGAAACTCTGTAGAATTTATCCTTATAATAGTATCTATCTTTCAGAATTTTTACAAATTTTTAGCTATTATGATTTTGGAGTTCATAACATACAACACTAAGAAATAGCAGTATTTTATCTAGCTGTAACTCCAAAATTATAATAGTTATTATAATCTTTAAAAATTCTCAACGATGGCTACTATTATAAGAATAAAATCTAGAGAGTTTCAAATTTTTTGAACCATTGCTTTGGTCGGAATAAAAAAATTGATATTTCAATGCCAAAAACACCATGTTATTTAGATGGGAAACTTTCATCGCTTTGCGGCACAGGTTAAAATTAAGATAAAGACTTGAAATTTGGGGGATATTTTTTGTTTTATTTATTTCGAACCATATAAGCCTCTGTCAGCGTAAAAATTAGAAAATACCCAAAATAAGGACCAGCCTAATGGTCACCCATTCAAGACTTAGACGCGTTTTATTTTGCTAAACTATCGAAATCTCTAATTATTCTTATCAAGAAATGTTGTTGGCATTAAAGTAAATTAATAATTATACAACGGCATGCTTTAATATAGTATAATATTATCCTTAAATGGTCACCTAGCCGAATATTGCTTAATTTGGAAGATATATTTACTCCAGATTGGCTTAAATTAATAATTTTTATTTCTCTATTTATTTCAATTTATTTTTTTTTTGTTCAAGCAAATAGGAGTAAAATCGAAAAATATTCTATCGCAATTTTAACATAAGATTTGAGAATTTATTTTTATTTTATTTCGTTTTTACTTTATCCAATGCGAAGCATGGGAGAAAGTATTGGAATCGCTCTCGCGGCAAGCGCGACTTCAAAGGGTCCTCAGGTAAAGACTACGGAACCCATAGACTCAATTAAGGTCACAAATTGAAGTATTCAATGAGATTGAATTTTAGCACGTGGCGGTTTTGCCAAAAATTACCTGGAATCTCGTCGAGAGGCCAAAAAGTGCCATTTTTTTGGAAGTGCGTGCGGATGGATGGATGGATGTATGTGTGTAGTGTTATCGTTTTTTTCGTCCACGATTTTTTCCACACCTTTGCGCTGATTGAAATGAAATTGAAAAACTACCATTAGTTTAACAAAATGAAGCGCTGATTAGTTTTTGGTACATATCGGTCCACAAACATTAGTACTTTATTTCAGTACTTTTTTAGTTTTTTCTAAATATCTTGAAAATGACTTAACCAATTTTGAGGAAATTTAATATCCTAATTAAGTACCTTGGGGACCACAAAAAAGGTTAAATAAAGTTTTTAGTAAAATTATATTTTAAAGTACTTTACTCAAGAACATATTAATATTTCAAATAATTTTGGATAAAGTTTAGCAACGATCCGTTGCAGCTTATTTTAATTATTATATTATTGATTTATTTAATAATCGAAAATAGAAATATTTATATATCAATAATAGAAGAGAGATTATTATTTTGCATTCGGAATGATTGTAGCGAAACCCACGCCAACGAAAATAATTTGGGGCACATAAATAATAATCCAATTGCATTCTCCTATCTAAAGATACACAATTATTATTATTATTATTATTATTCGCATTCAAACTTAATATTTACTAAATGGCAATGGGAATAATATTAAATACACATACATAGATATAAAAATATTCTTATTTTAACGTAATATGAACTTGAATTTAGACTGAACAAGAAAACAATTAATAATCCAATTGCATTACTTTGACAATTAACCTGAGCAATTGTTAATAAATTAATCACACTCAGATATGCATATATATATATTTATAATGAAAATGTATGTTTATGTTAATAGAAAACCGAATTTGTCTAAATATTAGATAAAAATATAATATTAATTGAAAGCTTACCAGTGAAGAGCTTTGAGATGAAGATGTCTCCCAGAGGTTATTCAAGCAATCACACGGCCCCTCAGAGAATCGAACAAACACAATCTAAAAATATCAATGATTATTTATTAATATACAAAAATGTCAACTCAAATGATTAATTATATATAGCTAATCATTTTTTAATATTATAATAAATTACCTGATAATATAGGAAGAAATTGGTATAAATTGCACTGAGATAAGAGGGGCTTATCAATGGCGCAGCGTCCCTTCTCTACTGATGGTCACGGAGTACATAGCCCATACGCTCAAAGAGATTTCAATTGCTCTGACGTCACAAACACTAACAAAAATACAAAGTTTAATTTAAATATTGAAATACATAGGGAGGCGTTGAAGTGAAACCTGTCTTGACTTGCACGGAGAGATGTGACGTCATAATTTCATTATATAACAAATAATAGAAAATATGTTTAGGTACATATATTATTAATTCGATTCCTAGATATAGATAGCTTCTTTTTACGAAAATATAAGAAAACTAGACTAGATGATAACTTGAGAAGCTCGTGAAAATTTCGTCCAGGTGTAATTTCCTTAACAAAGAACTGATACGATTTTGGTATTTCTAAATTAAGAATTTCCTCCTGAAAAATCCAAAGAAAAAATCAGACTATGTTGAATGTTAAGCTCTTGATCATATAATAATAAAACTTGAGTAAGATACGAGGTAGGCTTCACAAAAAAAACCTACCTCGTATCTTACTCAAGTTTTATTATTATATTAAAATGTTTCACCTAGAACCAACACCGAACTCCTTAAAAGTTACTCTTGATCATAATTTATTTATTATTTACATATAGGTACATTGACAGAACATCCTTTTGATTTACTCTTAAAAATCTACATCCCTGAGCTAGTCTAAGACCTACTGACAATTTTGGAAGCTGATTTCAAAATCTAAATAACATATCACATACCTACTTGTATAGTGCAGTGATTCTCAACCACTGTGCCGCGGCACTTTTGTGTGCAGCGAAATTCTTGAAGTGTGCCGCCAAATTTTAGAAATGAAAACAATAAAAATTATTTTGTATGTACTTTTATCTAATGAGTTATTATTTTTTCCAGTTCAGCCATTCAGATCACATAATTGAATGTAAAACTAAATAAATAAGCTTTAAAAATATATACATTTTATGTACTACTTCAAAAATTAGATATTGATTGGGTTCGTAATCCATTTGGGATAATTGATACGTCTGTATATGAATTAACTTTGAATGGAGAGGAAGAACTAATTTCGATTTTTAATAATCGAGATTTAATTTCAAAACATTCGGAGGAGTCAATTACGATTCATTTTGATTGACATTAAGTACTACATAAGAGCCAAAAAAGCTTTAAAAATATTATTACAATTTTCTACATCTTATTTGTGGGAATTCGGATTTTCAGCATTAACCAATATAAAAACGAAAAAATCGAGACTTTTAAATGTTAGATGACGAAATGAGAGTGGCATTAACATTTTTACGACCAAATATAAACCAAATTATCAAAAATCATCAAGTTCAAATTTCGCATTAAACGTATTCTTATAATTAATTTGTAATTAATAACTCATTAAACATTATGTTGTCTTTGTAGTACATATTATTTTATTTTACATATAAAAGAATTATCATAAACTATTTTACACAGTGACACAGTGTATTATTGGTAAGTGAAATTCTTTTAAACTTATCTTATTATTAGTGTGCAGCCAAATTTTGAAATTGTTAAAAGTGTGCCGCAACAAAAAAAGGTTGAGAAACACTGGTTTAGTGTGATCAGCACACACCCGAAAGTCAATTTCTTACTCGCCAAATCGAGTGGTTTTTAGGGGTAATCAACCCCTGAAGATGTCAAAAATACCGTAAAACCACCTCATTGATTAATATAACTCCTAAACTGTTTACACTACGGCGAATTCAATTAAGAGGCTGTAATTTTTGACATTTTTGTTTAAAAAAAATTTGAAAATAACCACCCAAAATGGGGAAGGAGGGTCAAAAATGAAAATTCTAGCCCTTTGGACCAAATTCAACCGAATTTCGAATACATATTCTGTGGATCCCCAAAAGGCTATAATAAATGCAATAATAACCACCCAAAATGAGGGGTCAACAATAAAAATTCTAGCCCTTTTAACCAAACTCAACTAAATTTTGTATACATATTCTATGGACCCCCAGAAGGCCAGAAAGCCAAAAACTAACCACCCAAAATGAGGGGAAAGTCAAAAAATGAAAAACTAAGCCCTTCATTTTTAGGTGGTTAGTTTTGGAATTTCTAGCCTTCTGGGGGTCCACAGAATAGGTATTCAAAATTTGGTTGAATTTGGTCTAAAGGGCTAGAATTTTCATTTTTGACCCTCCCTCCCATTCTGGGTAGTTATTTTCAAATTTTTTATAAGGAAAATTGTCAAAAATTACATTCTCTACAATTTTGCTTCTAATGGAATTTGCCGTAGAGTATACAGTTTAGGAGTTATAATCAATGAGGTGATTTTACGTTATTTTTTTGATCTTCAAGAGTCGATTACCCCTAAAAACGACCCGATTTTGACTTTCGGGTTGTGTGCTGATCCTACTACAGTATGGGATATGTTATTTGGGTTTTGAAATTAGCTTCCTGGTACAGTAGCTCTCGTTCTATAGCCTCAGTAAAAAAAACGTTTTCTATTTGTATTGGAAATTGTATAATAAGCAAATAATAGCTTAATTTGGTGTGTTTGACGAGTGGTAGTGGCTTGTTGCAGGCGAGTATTCGATGTTGCTGGTGAGCTTCCATCTGCAGAGGCACATGGGCAACTTCTTGATCCAGGTGTACGGCCCTTGTGTCCTCCTCGTCGTCTTGTCCTGGGTCTCTTTCTGGCTCAATCGAGAAGCAACAGCCGATAGGGTGTCTCTCGGTAAGTAGCTACAGATAACGAAATAAGTCCATTTCAATTTTCATTCCGTTGACGCTCCCTTTGGGGGCAAACTGTCAATCCAAATTGACTGGCAAACCCGAAACTCCATCAAAACAAGTACAATTCCACTTGGGTTATTTTTTACTATCAAATAAAGAAGTAATCAATCAATTGAACTTTATTTATTTTTTTGGTGATAGTTGACATTAAATAATTGTTCTTTGCATGACATTTTATCCTTTATTCTGTTTCTATATAAATATGGGATAAAATATATAATGCAGATTAATAAGTAAAGTTAGTTGAATGTTTTTTTTTATATATATTTATATCAGGGGCCAATATGATGGATAAACTTTGGAGAAAGTTTGTCATTCAATATTATAGATAAATCAAACACTTCATTTTTTATTCATAAATCCCCAGATCATGTAAGCCAGTGGTTCTTAACCTTTTTAAGCCGCGACCCACATTTGAGAAATAAGTATGCAGGGCCGTCGAGAGGGGGCCCGGCACTACCCTGGTTAAATAAATTTTTGAACAACTAAAATGGGGAATATATAATTTAATAAAATATTTATACACTATAAGAAAATTGTCTTTCAATCCCCCCCCCCCCCCCAAAAAAAAACGAAATGACTTTCCGAACGATTTAATACAATTTACGTTGAAATTTTAATTTTTAAATCAGCAACAAACAATCACTAACATTAATTCTATTTACAAGAAGGTTATTAATCACAAACATATTTAATAATAAAAATATTTATCATGACGAATTCTTAAAATATGTCTTTTTACAATGATTAAAGCTTAGTGATTATTATTATTATTATTATTATTATCCTAAGAGTAATTGCTACTAGAAACGGAATAAAATCCATTTGTAAATCTTTTCAGATGGATCCTTAGAAAAAGTGGGACTTTTGAAATTAACTCGGGACATTAGTAGGTATAAAAAAGTCAATTGACCCTGGAAAACGGGACGAATGGGAACCCTATCTGAATGAGAAAATAGTTTACTTAAAATTATATATTTAAAAAAAAGAGATGAGTTATCGTGTCAATTTATAAAAATAAGACTAATTTGGGACAATACTCTAATACTACTTGGCATTGATAAAACTTTTTTGAAAGGATTTCAACTAAAAATTAATCAAAATTTTTTTTCATTATTTACAGCTCGAAGAATTTAGAAAAAAAATTTAAAATAGTTGTTTCACAAATGCAAAAATTCAAGAAGCATTCGAAACTTGGAATATAAGTCATTAAAAGCATAATACACACACTGTTAAAATTTGAAGACGATTTGCTATACCAAACATGAAATAATTGCAATTAAAAATGAAATTTTTTACATATGGTAGATTGGGAAAGGGTGGGAAAATGATCATTATTTTATTTTTATTTTTTTCATTGAAGGACTTTCACTATCTTGATGAAAAACTAATATTTGTTAGAATAATATATTCGGAGTAACTTAATAAAAATTGAAATTATTTACCTCGTAGTTTTGATAAAAAATAAAAAAACATGTTATTTATTTATTTTTGGAGTGAATATAATATCAATGGCTTGGAAACGAACTATTCATAAAGAGAATATAGTAGTGTGAGAAGTACAGTCACGTTAAAAAACATAATCTAAAATTTTAGCACCGTTCATATGTATAGAGTGGTTATGAGGCTAAAACTTTTTGTGTAGATTGTCGCAAAAAAAATACCTTAATTAGATACAAAAGTAATTTGACAAATAAACAAAAAATAACTTGAAAATAATAATCAATTAAATATTAAAATAAATACCTAAATCAAGATCACCAGGCAAGTAGATATCAATTACAACATCTCTTTTATTTTTATTATCGTCTTAAGCATTTTTTTTCCTCCGTCCATCCATCTCGGTGGATAATCTTTCCACAAAGAAATGACACCGGGGAGAACATTAGTAACAGAAACAGTAATTAATGAAAGAGAGTCAGCGGATGGATGGATGGATGGATGGTTGAAGAAGATTGTAGGGGGGCATAAAAAAAAAGTGATTAGAAAAGAAAAACACGAAAACAAGTAATGAAAAGAAAAGAAAAACCAACTATAAATACAATTTTACTTATTAGTAAATTTAAAAGAAAAAAACTTATAAATATATTAATTATATGCTCGGGGATTGAAATAAAGTTTCGGTGGTTGCTATGTTAAAACCAAAATTGTCTTAAATAAATAAATAAATAAAGCTTAGAGGCACAAGTCCTCGGTGGCTAGATCCTCCAAACATCAATACAATCTAGCTACAATACATTAACAAACATCAATACAAATTAACTAGAACAATTTAACAAATAATAAACAAGTACAAAAAAAGAAACAAAATAGAAATGTGCTCATTAATAAATAACATGACCATAGATTTCCATCAAAAGACAAAAAGTAATTTAAAAATTCCGCCCAAAACCCCGATATCAGGAGCAAACGACGTATTAGCTACCCCGGCATTTGCCATAAGTTGTTAAGGAAACCTGGTCAAAGCCTTAACAAGGATGGTATGACCTCTCTCTACCTCAGCTAACTCTGCTTGTGAGAACTAAATAAAATTTTGTACAACTCTAGGACTTGACAAAATTTATAATTGATTTAATCATAGGAAACAGAGGACTATAATCCCAAGTAGTAATAAAGAGACTGTTCACAAATCAATGCCAGATCCTACAAATGAATGCAAACCTACATATTAATATCTGAATTAACTAACTTGTAGGAACCAGACTTATTTAAATTAATGCCATTAATTAATATCCTTATAATCTAAATAACCATCTGAATCATCCCCATAACTGGTTTCAACACCTATACTTCTAGTCCCAAGCCTTGCTTATATTTTTTGAATTGCACCCCCATTAAATGTGAGGGTGTATAGTAAAGTAAGGTGGATGTCCACAATAGTTTATATTTTTTCAATTGCATGCTGTCGCGAGCTACTATTGGAACATGTATTATTTCATAAATATTTCATTGAAATGGTGTTTTATTCGAGATTAAATCAATATAAAATAGACATATGTTGAAATTTTTACATAGTATATATCCAAGGTAATAACTGTTGTACAATAACAAAGACTGAAATTATGATGCAACCAGTAAACACAATAATACAATAATTGAACTACGCGTTCGATATTATAAAAATATTTATATATTTTTTTCTCTCATTTTCAGTCGCTATTAAGTGTTCTTTTGTTAAAGAACTCGAGCAGACAATTAGCTCTTATATATTACTAACTTCTTCTTTTAACTGCCATATCAGGTCTCCCTGACGTTTCGGCTCCTCCCCACATATATCTGTGCTGAGTGTGTTTGGCTGTTTTTACACAGATATACGGGACCTACTTTTTAACACCGGTTCCGAACGGCTATTTGGAGAGGTTACTAGACACGTATACTCTTGGTAGGTTGCCATTGCTTTCCAAGAGGAGGCGGCTTCAAATATCTGGTCTGCCGAGACTCAGTCTCGAACCATTGTACTTCGAGTCAGCGACCCGACACTCTAGCCACTGACCCACAGTCGCCTCACAATTAGCAATATGGATATTATATATTTCTTATTAATATTATTAATAAATATTATAGATGAAAGTATATCTATGAAAAATTTCGATCTTCTCATTAATATTTCAAAACAACATTTCCATCCGAATCGTGAGATGTATCTACAAGACAATCCAAGATCCAGGCGTTATCAATATATTGATCAACTGTGCAAAGTTCTTGGTGAAAATTGGCCTCTGGTTATATTAGGAAAAGATAATAAAAAATTTGGCTTCAAAGACCAGACAAGTGGGAAAAATATACTAATTTTAGAAATAGATACCGAAGGAGCTCATTACTACTCTTATCCACATAGTAATAAATATTTCTTTTATATCGATCTAAGGGAAAATAATTATACTTGTTCATGGAAGCAAAATTTAAATAATTTATACCAAGATGATATTTGGTTTCTCTTGTTGCAATCGATGTTTTTATTTCATTACCAGAAAAATTGTTCGAATGAATTCGAAATCTGGCTTCGAGAACCCTGGTCGAAAAATCCTGGAAGAAAAATTGAAAATATCAAAGCAACAGTATACACAATAATACGATTGGATTGGATTGAATTGGAGTCTTTCATTTCAAAATTACAATTATATTTCAAATTTGCCTGGTTAATGAAAATCGATTGGAGCCATCAGTTTAAAATCCGAGCTGACAATTATATTTCAAATTTGCCTCGTTAATTAATATATATTTAATGTTTCTTAATTTAAAATCTATTGGTGTTTTTTCATTTTCATTCGAGTTCAAATGAATACAATATTATCTCGACACAGTCTAAATCAAAAATATATAGTTTTAGTAACAGAAATCAAAATATAATTATTAATGTTTCAATGGCGTAATGACTAGAGCTAATGCCCTTAGTTCAAGAGTTCGTCGGTTCGATTCTAGGCAAGACGGTAATTTTTTTAGAGAAATTTCTCTAAGCGTTGATACAAATTAATCTAGACAAATATATATAGTATTATATTTCATTTAAATTTAGTAGGTAAACAATTGTTTTTATAGAGAAATATTTGCGGAATTTAACAGAACACAAGTCACATTGATACATTCATAAATAAATAAATACATACATACATACATACATACAGGTGAATCTAATATAAAACGTGTAAATATGTATTACTAAGGGAAAACATTTCCAATAAATACTTTTTTATTGGAATTAGTCTCTTATTTATTTCTGGACTCCTTTCCATCCAATCCTGGGCTGTAAAAGGTAATGATAATTTATACATATTTTTTTGTGAATAATTTTTGAAAAAAAAAGCGAAAGAGCTCTTGATTGACCCTTTGGACTTAAAACGCCCTCTCAGCTAATCATCACCCCAAAGACCTTTTTTTGATCAAAGCGCTTTTTCCCTTTTAAAAGGGATTTTTATCTATTTACCAAGTTCAAAGTGATTGAATATTTACTTAAATGATATAGCCGATTTATTACTTGTCTACTTACCTGCTGAGTATATACCTTTCATAATAATAATAATAATGTATATTTATGTACCTTGTGGGGAAATTCATCTCTTTTAGCGAAGAATAGACATCGGTAGAAAATGATGACGATGGTTGAGAGCTTAAGCGTCAACAGCCTGAGGGTTGATAACCAACCAACCCTCTACAGTCTACACCCCTCCCCAAGATTAATCAACCACTTTTGTGCCTCCCCTATCCGGCCTTCGGGGCCCAGTATTTCTTTTTTTATTCACTGTTAGAAATGAAAAAGAAAAAAATAAGCGGTAGGCTATTTTTATTATAATAGAAATTCAATGATAAATCTTTAAGTCATCATCATATATATTTAAACATTAAGTAAATATGAGAAAAACATTTTTAGAAAATTGAAAATTGGTTAAAGATGTTCCCTATACCAGGAATTTCGTGAAAAATCTAGAGGTCCGAGCACATAGTAGCTTTAATGAAAAATATTTTATAGTAAATATTAAAAATAAAATAATTACACTGATCAGCAAAAATTTCTTCCCGTAAACCTAATAATGGATTCCAGTATACACAAAGAGAGACAAAGAGGTTGCCTCTGCTTGATGCAAATAAGCATACACACATATATATCGAGATGATATATCTGTATATATATTATTTATTTGTTTGAGACTATAGTTATATATCATCTCGATATATATGTGTGTATGTTAATTTGCATCAAGCAGAGGACAACCTCTTTGTTTCTATTTGTGAATCAACAACTCTGCTACTCTCGGCAAAACAAAAACTTTTCAATGATTCCAGTATAGTTTTATACGCTGATTATCATACAATTTCCCGATTTTTTACAACACGTCAGAGTTTTGAGATATTATCAGTCAAAATGACGAAAAATGCTATTTTGACCTATTTTTGAGTTAAACAGCAATATTTTAAATCAAAATATTTTGTTGACGTAATAGAAAACAGCTTCCTCTTTGATTTTCAAATTACCACTTGTTTTTAGCTCAATTAGAACAATAGTTATAACTAAAAAACTAAAACTACGTGTTTATAAAGGATAATAAACAGATAAAAACATAAGGTCTTCACAAAGAGAAACAAAGAGATTGTCTTCTGCTTGATGCAAATAAACATATACACATATATATCAAGATGATATATCTGTATATATATATTATTTATTTGTTTGAGATATATCATCTTGATATATATGTGTATATGTTTGTTTGCATCAAGCAGAAGACAATCTCTTTGTTTCTCTTTGTGAATCAACAACTCTGCTACTCTCGGCAAAACAAAAACTTTTCAACTACATAAGGTCTTAGTTTTTACTTTACCATACAGAGTATGGTCAAGTATTGTAATCGTGCATGAAAAAAGTAGTTTATTTGCTTCTTTTTTTTTAATATCTCAAAAAGGGCTGAAACTATTTTGATAAAAAAAAAAAATGGGCGAAACCATGGCATTTCGGTCTACAAAAAAGCTCCAATAAGTGAACATCAAAAAAACTATATTTTTCGAGATAATAACTATTTTGTCAAAATGTCTGTTAGTCTGATAGTCTGTCTGATTAGTTAGTGCGTTACCAAATTTTGTGGACGAGCTAGCCGAAAAACTAGTGTGAATATCAAAACCAAATTTCACACCTAGTTTTGGTGCAATGAGATTAAGATCGGATTAGATTTTGGTGCATATCGACCCAAAATAAAGGGGGGGGTAAAATTAAAAATCTAGGTCATTTGAGCAAACTCAACCAAATTTTTTATACATAATCAGTGGGCCCCCAGAAGTCTAAAAATTAAAAACTAACAGCCTAAAATGGGGGGGGGGGATGTAAGGACAAAAAATGAAAATCTAGGCCCTTGTACCAAACTCAACCAGAAAGTGTATGATAAAGTCAAGTGGATGGCCACATTAGAACATGTCAATTTATTTAGTTATAACTCGAGTTCTAATTGAACTAAAAACAAGTGGTAAATCATAGAGAAAGCTGTTTTCTATTAGGTCAACAAAATAGTTTGATTTCAAATATTGCTGTTTAACTCAAAAATAGGTCAAAATGAAATTTTTTGTCATTTTGACCATTAAAATCTTAAAACTCTGACGTGTTGTAAAAAATCGGGAAATTGCATGATAATCAGCGTATAAAACTCTACTGGAATCCATTATTAGGTTTACGGGGAGAAATTTTTGTTTAATTTTTGTTGAACAGTGTTATTAGTAGGCACATTTTTACATACAAAAAATTTCATTTTATTATATAATATTAAATTAATAATTTTCAAATAACTATAACGTATTTTCATATTGCGATGTACCATTAATTGTAACATTAAATATGATGATCAAATAATTCAATTGAAAAGATTTTGTTTTGGCCAGAGTAGCAGAGCTGTTGATTCATAAAGAGAAATCAAGTGCCGGACCACTTCATTCGCCAATACATATCTCCCCATGACTTCAAGGAATTGGAACTCTCTCTCAGTCTCCATTTTTCCCATCACTTATAATCTTCAAACCTTCAAAACCCGATTGCATAAACACCTACGTCTACACCCTCTCACTTAATCAACTTTCCCTTCTCTTCGGTAATGCAAGGGGCTTTCGAGACCCATAGGGGCTGCATCTTTACTGGTGCACCCCGTCTTGCATTCGATTGCATTAAAAAAAAAATCAAGTTTAGATGATACTACATCGTATCAAAAATACGCAGAAAAAATTTCAAATCTCAGAACTGAATTTGAAACAAGATCTAAAGATTTTAATTCTTTGAAAAACAAATTTTGGTTGTTTTCTTCGATTTTCTCAATAAATATAGAATCAGTAGCCAGCCATTTAAAAATGGAGGTAATCGAGATTCAGTGTGACTCAAATTTGAAAGCAAAATTCATTGAAGTGGGTGTGCCTGAATTTTACAAATATTTACCAGCCAGGTTTGAAAATAATCGAAAATTCCCATATGAAATTATCTCATAAAGAGAAATCAATGGGGTTGTCCTCTGCTTGATATAACCATTTCTTTCTTGTCTCGTTTATCAGTGCTTCTTGGTGTTGAAGAAATATTTGATGTCTTGTCATGATCAATAGAATTTTTAATTTTTTTCATTAAACTTTTATTTCTGTTAATCCAGGGATTACGACTGTGCTGACAATGACTTTCCTGGGTCTCGAAGCAAGGACTGATCTGCCCAAAGTGCCCTATCCAACAGCACTTGATTTTTTCGTCTTTCTCAGTTTTGGTTTTATTTTCGCCACCATCATTCAGGTAAAAGTAAAAGAAAATCAATTTCCTTTTTCCTTCTAATATTATAATTATTTCATTGAATATATTTATTTTAAATTCCAGTTTGCTGTAGTTCATTATTTCACAAAGTACGGATCTGGTGAATGTTACTTTGGTTGGGATCTGACTGATTCTTCGAGCAGCGATGACGAAACGTCGTCTCGTGAATGGCATCCAACAACACGACGTCCACGACGACAAATCGAACCTCTGGTAAATTCTGAATTCCTATTGTATAAGTCATAAATTAAACATTGTTTCTTTTGCTTAACTATTTTTATTATCTCGAAGATTTAAATTCATTATTAGATGAAGGAAGAGGTATCAGCCAAAGTTTGATGCGCTGGGTTCAATAAAACACCCTGAATAAAACGTTTCGGCTTGAATTTATTTGGCCATCTTCAGTTAATTAGGAGTTATACACAAAATGCGGTACACATATGTGATCGAACCAAGTCTTGTTAAAAATAAAAATTTTAGATTCATGTAAATTTATAACGTTCCTGCGCCCAAAGGCTCAGAATGAATGTTTATATTTGACAAGGCTTGGTTCGATCACATATGTGTACAGCATTTTGTATATAACTCCCAATTAACTGAAGATGGCCAAATAAATTCAGGCCGAAACGTTTTATTCAGGGTGTTTTATTGAACCCAGGGCATCCAACTTTGGCTGATACCTCCTCCTTCATCTAATACTAATATATAAATATTAGACGTAGATTAGAATATAACTTAGGAAATATATTCATATAAATAATATAAATATGTACCTATATAGGTATTTCATGTGAAATTTTCAATTTTTTTAACGTTAGATTTTGATTTTCCTCCAATTGTGTGATAATGTGGTATATCTCCAAAAAAATTTTAATCAAATAGTTTTCTATTTTGATAAGATTGGAATTTTATAAAAGAATTGATAATAATTAGATAACTACTTTGATTTTTAACATTTTTGAAAGTTTATATAACTAATAATTAGATAACTACTTTGATTTTTAACATTTTTGAAAGTTTATATAACTATAACTTTTCTAAAAAAAATATACCCCCAATTCTTCCACTGAGCTAGATATTTTCGTAAAAATGAATAGAATTTGAAAAACAAAATCAATAATGATGATAAATGGCTCTCATATAGAAAAAACTTATGATTTATTTTCAAATTAGACTATTTTTTGAAAAAATACCTTAAAATCTGATAAAAAAATGATACGAGTAAATTTTATTGTAGAATAGATAGTTTTCGAATTATTTATTGGAAATAAGTCAGAAAATAAAAAAAATTGTATATTCAACAATCCGTAAAACCTATAAAAATGAGGCTATGGAAAAAACCGAAAATACCTGTCGGTTTATTTTTTTTGTCTAGAAAAACAGATCACAAATGCAGGAAAGTCAAAATTGGTGGGTGGAAATTAAAAATTTCACATGAAATTTAAGTAAATTTGTTTTGCTTTGTTATTCGCGTTTAACGCCATCCGTGACCAAAAAAACAACTTCAGGTACAATAATAGTGTATAAAAGCAATAGGCATTTACGAAAAATAATTAATTTTATAAAAAATACAATATTTAAAAGCTAAAATAATCATAGATTTCCGTAATAAATAAATTTGTTAATAAACAATTAAAATAATAGCTTGAAAAATATAATTTTTCAATTAAAAACAAATCTTTAAATATCCTTATTGAGGTTAACCTTCATGAAATGTCATAATGGATAAAATTATTAAAACTGGCTTTGAAAAAATTACCCATTCAATCGATTTTAATAAACAAAAATATTTATTAATATTAAGTATAATTTCTCAATTATATAAAACTGTTTGTATTAATTAATTATTTATTTCCTGGTACTTACTCCGACTTTTTTAAAGCTTTCAACCAATGATGGTCACGTCTAAGCACTTTGTGTGGATAGTTAGGATTAGCCGAAGGAAAACAATAAAATTCATAGTTGGAATTTAGTGAACTGTTTTTACAGTTCGTCACAGAGCACTTGAAAACTTCTTTTTTTACTTGAATTCATCATCAATTGATATACTTTATAAGTTAAAGTAAAATAAATAAACACTTTTGGATTCAGTCAAATACACGTTAATATACACAGATGAATTCTAAATAAAGAGGTAGATTGTACCCGAAGTTCTTAAAAGTGTCACCTATGGCGCTGGCCTCTGTTGCGCACGGAGTGAATAGTAATAAGTAATTCCAGACAGGGATGTTTTGTTGACTTATATCGATAACTCTAAAACTCGTGTACTTTACGGTAGAGCCTAAATCTTACGCAGCTTTGAAGAACAGGTGGCGAATCGATTGCCTATATTCAGGCGTACAAGGCTAGAATTTTTCTTTACGAATAATCTGTTTTCAATTATTATTGCTTAGGAATAACCTATACAATTTTTTTCACTCAACGAAATCATATCTAAAATATTTCATCTTCATTTTATATATACTAATAAATTGTTAAATGTTTATTATCTGTAGCATAAAGCGGCTCCCGTGCCTAGTATTTCCAACCAGGATCTGGAAGTGATTCCATTACGGACATTCAATCCTCGACACCACCCAATAGGCGGAGGACATCGCTCCAGTGGATCATGGTGTTCGATTTTCTGCTTAGAACAAGAAACAACGACCACAACAACAACACCAACAACAACAACAACCCCAACACCGTCGACACTTGCAAAGAAAAGTAAACTTAGACGCTTCTCTTTACGAAGAGCCAGTGATACTCTCAAAAGGTAAGAATTAGATAAATGTTTGAATCTGATTTGATCAGAAAATTATTAGTCCAAAATAGTCAGGTTTTCAGATTATGCTGAATTTTCAGTAGATACATATATAAATATTAAGATATGATAGAGTTTTTCTTTAGGAGACGGACTGGTATAAATATG
The DNA here is from genome assembly GCA_024734495.1 of Forficula auricularia. Lineage (NCBI taxonomy): Eukaryota > Metazoa > Arthropoda > Insecta > Dermaptera > Forficulidae > Forficula > Forficula auricularia. The sequence continues at coordinate 536,785 of JALMQS010000113.1, read as the reverse complement.
CAATTGGATGTTGATGAAAGCAGTCCACGGTGGTTGTAAAAAAATAAGACTATAGAGGTTTTATTATTTTACATTTATTTGTTAAACCGACGTTTCGGAGATTTATTCTCTCCTTCTTCAGGGTAACAAAAAGTCAATGAAAGTAGTTCAAAACATAATTACTTTCTGTCTCCTTTGACAATGCCAAAAAACATTATAAAAATTTTTCATCTCGAATACAAATAAAGTAAAAAGCAATTGATTGATCAATATGTTAATCATTCTATTCGAGATGAAAAATTTTTATAATGTTTTTTGGCATTGTCAAAGGAGACAGAAAGTAATTATGTTTTGAACTACTTTCATTGACTTTTTGTTACCCTGAAGAAGGAGAGAATAAATCTCGAAACGTCGGTTTAACAAATAAATGTAAAATAATAAAACCTCTATAGTCTTATTTTTTTACAACCACCGTGGACTGCTTTCATCAACATCCAATTGCATTAAGATATGATTTTTTGAACAAATGAGGAGTTCCCATAGGAAAGCACTTAAGTCTAAAAATCAGTTGTTTTTTTTTTTGTTTTTCATGGACCTGCAAGTAAAACGCAACAGCAATCGCGTGGAAAAGGGCTTATTTCAGTACCTTGTTTAAATTAGTTTCTCTGAAGGCCGTTAGATAATACAGCTTAAGTCCAGGCTCCTTTACATAGATAAGAAACTATGTCCAATGAACAGGGCCGGATTTAGACTTGATAAGGCCCTAAGCTATTTGAGATATGAGGCCCTTTATAAGTCCAGATATTATATGTCAGAGCCAAATATGATTTTCGGATACCTAGAAGGTTAAACTGAAATACAATTAAGTATGTAGATAGTGAAATAATAGATCTTTAGATTAAAATCATTTTTATTCATAAGTGCCGTATATTTAAGTATATATGACAATTGGTCACTCGGACAATTTTTTGGGGGCACCCAAGAAAGTGGGGGCCCTAAGCTATATAGCTTGTGTAGCTTTTACGTAAATACTGCACTGCCAATGAACCGGATCAGTGTTGAGGTTAATACAGTAGTATTATATCGTTTTCTTCTTGACCCCAGTGACGAATTCGTTTATATAATCAATTATTAATTAAGAATTATTCCATATGGGCGGTTAGTTTTTGAACTTATAGACTTCTGGGAGCCCACTTATTATTATGTATACAATATTTGATAGAGTTTGATCCAAAGGCCTAGATTTTCATTTTTTGACCTCCCCCCAATTTTTGGCAGTTACTTTTTGCATTTTTAGTCTTCTGGGAGCCCACTAATTATGTCACAAAGAGAAACAAAGAGGTTGTCTTCTGCTTGATGCAAATAAACATACACACATATATATATCGAGATGATATATCTGTATATATATTATTTATTTGTTTGAGACTATAGTTTCGAAGACTTGGTCTTCATCATCAGTCTTTCTTCAATTATAAATGTTTTTCATGGAGTCAATATCATATGGATATTGAAAACTTGGTGTTCCTTCGTCACTGCTGGCTAGGAACTAATAAAGACATTCCATCCGGTTCACATTCAAATATAACAATATGTTTCCCTTTCTCCTTTCTCCTTAGAAAGGCTGACAAAAAGAAGGGTTTTTCTTTTTCTTTTTATCTTTTGTTAGCAAACATCTTAAGCAGATTACTATTGGATAACTCTATTTGATTGTTCAAACAGAGTTTTGAATTTCTATTGAATGATTTCAAAATTTCTAAAGATTCGATTGCGCTAATTAATTTTGGGTTCTTTTCTCCTTTTATTAATCTAATACCTTCTGGGAAGGAGTGATTGTTTGAATTTAAATGTTCTGCAAAAGAATTTTCGCACTTTTTATTTTTAAAATCTCTTATATGTTTATTTAATCGAATTTTCAGATTTCTCTCTGTCTTCACTACATATATTGCTTCGCAATCTTTGCATTTCAAACTATAAACCCCTTCTTTTTCTATATTTGGTAATTTGTCTTTTTTATTTGAACCTAAATCTTTTCCTAGAGTAATTGGAGTTTTGAATACTGTTTTGAACCCTAATTTTTTCATTTTTTGTTTTAATTTTTCCGAAATTTGTCCATAATATGGGAGAACTATTCTAGGATTTTCTTTTTCATTCTTTTGTGAATATACTGATTCCAGTGTTAATTTTTCAATTTTTTTATTTAACATTTGGTCTATAAGGCTTGCTTCGTACCCATTATTTACCGCGATTTCTTTAATTGTCTCTAATTTAATTAAATGTTTCTCTTTGTGAATCAACAACTCTGCTACTCTCGGCAAAACAAAAACTTTTCAATTAAAACACTAATTATGTATACAACATTTGGTTGAGTTTGGTCCAAGGGCCTAAATTTTCATTCCCCCTAAATGATTATAAATGATTTATATAACTGAGGGGCCAGGCGTATGGTAAAGTCATGTGAATGGCCACATCGATTTATTGTTTTGTGTTCTTAAACTTTACATTGTTTTTGGCAAAATATAATAAGGTTTTTACCCAATAAATTGTTCAAAAAAGTTTTAAAACAGTTTTTTGCTTATCCTGTGAAATTGATATTTTGAATTTAAATGCTTTCCTATGTAAATATTGGATTTGAAAATGATATTTTTTTTTCAATTTCAGCTTAAGAGGAGGAAGTTCCGGTCCACGTGATCGTGCACCCCGATATAATTCAGTCTCCAAGATTGATCGTGCATCACGTGTTGTATTCCCGCTGTGTTTCCTTGCGATTAACGTTTTCTATTGGGCATCGTATCTCTCAAGAAGTGAAAGAATTCATTAAATTATAGTAATAATTTTATTAATATTATTATTAATACTAGTAATAACAATCAAAACGGAAAAAATATGTTTAGTGACTCATGAATAAGATTAGATTTAAAAAAATTAAAATACAAGGTCCAGGAATCAATAATAGTTGGGATCAATATTTAAAAATGACAAAAAATAAATATTAGAATGAAATATTTTTAAAAACTCAAACATGTTAATAAACTATTTAGTAAATTTGTCGGTAAGCCTCATTTTAGGCATGACACTCACCCCGTAACTTGATCAAGAAGAAAAAATGATTTTTTCAAAAAAAAAAAAAATCAACTTAAATTACTCTAAAAGTAAAGATTTGAGCATTTTATTTTTGAAAAGATTTGGAATGTTTTTCAAAAATGAGCTCGGGTTCAGATTAACAAATCAATTTTAAACGAGAAAGAATTCAATTTTTAGTGACAGAATCTAAGATTTTAATAGAAATATTATTAATTTGCGATATCAGAGGGGATTCATCCCCCCAGAAGTATTTAATTTCCGTTATATATTAATGGAGTGAAGAATTTCTATGCTTATATCAAATATTGCGATTCAGAGAGAGTTTTTTGTCTCGAGGGTGTGAGCTGACTGCCCGGAAAGCAAGTTAGTTCTCAGGTTCGACTCCTGGAGGGATGAATCCCCTCTGATATCGCAATTTAATAATATTTCTATTAAAATCTTAGATTCTGTCCTAAAAATTAAATTCTTTCTCGTTTAAATTACTCTATTTTTCGGACCATCAGACGCACAGGATAAATTATTTGAAATTTCTAGTTTTTTTATTTAAATTTAATATTGTTAAATCTTATATATGTTATATGTAATATAAAACATGGATTTGTTAATTTAACATAATAAAAATAATATTATATTTATTTAATACGTTGTTTTTATTTGTTTTTTATACAAAATAAAATTAGAGCTATTGATTGTGTTTAAGAAATTGTGGATTTAATTTAAATGATATATCTTTTATTTCTTCTTCTTTTTTCGGATTTCTACGTCTGGCGAAGCTTCTCCGTTCCCAATTTCCACGTTTCACGGTCCCAGACATCCACAATCTCGAGATTTCTGGAACTCATAGCCTCGTTCACCTCGTCCATCCAGGAGCGCCTGGCTCGACCTCTTTTTCGTCTTTCAGGGGCGATCCATTCTAAAGCCTTTTTTGGGATTCGTTCTTCGTCCATCCTTTTTACGTGTCCAAACCAACCTAATTGCTTTTTCTTCAATAAGATCCCCGTCCATGCTCATTCGTCTTCTAATCTCTTCGTTTCGAACTCTATCAGTTCTCGTCAACCCACAACTTCTTCTTAGGAAATCCATTTCAGTGGCTAAAAGTCGGCCTCGGTTTCTAATTCCGATATCCCATACCTCAGCCGCATAGGTAGTAACACTACGAACGAGGCTGGTATAGATTTTCATTTTTGTGGATCTCCTAATCGTTTTGTCCCATAAAACCGGAGTGCATAGACACCTACGTCTACACCCTCTCACTTAATCAACTTTCCCTTCTCTTCGGTAATGCAAGGGTCTTTCGAGATCCATAGGGGCTGCATCTTTACTGGTACACCCCTTCTTGCATTCGATTGCATTGAAAAAAAAAATAAAAAAAAATAACTGGGGTGCAAGGCCCTTCTACCCTTTATAATCCTTTCGTTTACTTCCATGCGGCTATTTCCATCTTTATTAAATATTACACCCAAATATTTATATTTTTTCCAGACCCGATAACTTCTTCCCGTTCTCCAATATTAGGTCCGATATATTATTTCCGACAGACAAATATTCAGATTTTTTATAATTTATTTTTAAGCCCCTTGGTTAAAAGCCTCATTTAGTTTCCTCACCATGTAGTCAAGATCCATTTCATCATTTGCATTAACCAGCTGGTCGTCTGCAAAAAATAGCGTAGAAATCATACTTTCGCCTAAAAGATCATCATCGGCGAAAGTATGATCTTTTATTTTATAATCTGAAAAAAATATTTTAATATATTTAAGATAACCAAAGGGTGTCCGCAGAGGACAGCAAACGTGACGCTTGCTTCTTCCCGAGCTGAGATCGAGTACAAAATGTTCATTATTAATAGTGTGAAAAGCGACAAGCTCGTTTGATCTGTGTGTCTAGGGAGGCAGTGTTTGAAGTGTAAGCTTACGTATAGGAAAACAAATTAAAAATAAAATAATAATAATAATTTCGAAATAGTACACAATAGTAGATACATATACATAGCTAGTAAATGCCAAGTCAGTATCTTATTTAGTATACGAGCTCCAACAGACAGACAGACGTTTTACATAATATATTTTGGGCATTTGTACTGTCTCTGTATGTTTGTTTGTACCTATGTATGTCAGTCCCAAAAAAAAAAAACAGTCGTCGTGGTTACCAATTTAAATGAAATTACAGTGAAACCCCTCAAATACGAGCTAATTGGGGCTGTAGCCTGTTCAGATTTCAATTTGTTCGGATTGGGCGAAAGTAGCTTCGACAATTGAAGATAACTGATATCAAGTGGAAGATTAAGTGATATTATGTGTGTTTCTATTATTATTTCATTGTTTTTGTAAAGTGATTAACCTAAACAATTTCAATAACCAACTTTGAACGTTTTTCAATCCTGGATGACATAAGTATGTAGACACATTTAGACTTTGTTAGGTATGCTATCTGTACATCTTTGTTAATTTTTCAACTAATTATGTAAAATAAGGTTATGATGTAGAATATATACATATTTTTTTATGACTCAATAAATAAGATTCTCTTTTTTGAGGTCGGATTTCAGGGGTTCTGATTTGAGGGGTTTCACTGTAAATAAAAACATTTAATTTTGTTAAATTCCGCAAACGTTCCTCTATAAAAATAAAAAAATAAAATTTATTTTCAAAAAGCAATTAAAATTGACTCCAAGATTACGTACCTTAATTCCGGGATCGGGGAGAGTGTTCGTGGGTGGAAAGTGGTTGGAGATAGAGGAAAGAGGGTCCATGGGGGTATGGGGGCCCAGGTTTGGGGAAGTGGGGTCAAGGCGGGGGTGAGGGTTTCAGGGTATCGCAGTTAGTATATCTATAATGAACCCCGAAAATGGTTAATTCGGGATCATCATTCAGGAGATGACCAAATAAAACAAAGAAAGAAAATACAAAGTTTTCTTTTATGTAAAAATATTTATTGAAATAAAATATAATTTTGTTAATATAAGTGAACAAACTAAAAGGGACAACTAGTAACTAATACAAATGATAATGATGATGATGATAATGAGAACATGATGATGTTACATTCAACAAGTTGAAGCCGGCTGGCTGTTGAATGTTTACTTTTTGAAATCACCAGTCAGTTTTCGGTTTGGTTCTGAAATAAAGAACGAGAAACAATTTAATTAAAATCGTCTAACTGCACATCAAGCTCATCAAGCAGTAATTCAAAAATAAATCACTCGGTATGCTCGTACTGTAGTGTGGGATGTCACATGAAAAGGCTTAATTAGACATGTAACAATGTAGCATACATATGTAGTTGTTGGGCAAAAGTCCTTTTAAAACGTTTCATATTGTATATTATAATAATCCTCAGTGCCGTAAATAGGGTCCGAAATGAGGGGGGACTGCGCAGTTAAGGGGGCACAACACAATTTACCACGAAACTATAATGTACCACAGGAGTTTTTAAAGGGCTGTAGTGGTGTTTCACAAATAAAATAAAAATTTAAAAAAATTAAATTAAATATTTTGAGTTTTATTTAATACTCTAAATAAATTTAGATTTTTTAGCCCATCATCAGGAGTTGTATTTACAAAAGACTGATATAATATACCATTTGGATATGAATTTCTCTCAATTAAATTACATCTTAGTCATAATTAATGCGATTGCTGTACCCAAATAATAATATGTTTACTGCTGTTGGCAATTATACTTAAATAAACAAATATTCGACTATCTAAATATCTAAATTTTCCGAAGCAATTAATTAATGGGGTATATTTTTTAAAAATGACATTAATGCCAATACGTCTTGGAGACAATTTGGCACGCCCCTCTGCGATTGGCGCCCGGGGCCTGATAGACCCCCTTGCCCACCCCCTCGCTATGCCCGCCACTGCGACTTGTTAAGTATGAGGGGAACCAACCAATTTCCAAACCCCCCAATCATAATAGGTATAACCATAAAAAAATTATTACAAAAGCATGACCATAACGATCCAACCATAACGTTTCCCATCAATGCTCCGGTGTTTCCCAACAAAGTTAGCAGTAAGTGACCTGCAACCATCCATGTTCACTATCAACCGAACCGCCAAAGTCCCTGGCCGGATAATATTACTAATGGTTTCGATGCAAACTATAAAAGGTATTAAAACAGGTGGAGTTCTTTGGGGGGCCAAATGCTTTTAACACTCGTCCAGGAGTCTTTATTTTTAACACAAAACCCATTACAATTCAATAATTAAGATTTTAAAGTCGAACAATTAATAACCATTAAAAAATCTGAATTTTTGTAAGTGGTCCACTTCAATTTGTGAGCATTGTTAATTTAATATTTGAGTAGTTTATTTGAAAAATGAAAAGTTAGATTTGTGAATCTGACCCGGAGGAAGTTCGTTTGTGGTGTGGTGTTCCGTATGCGACAGCGTGGGACGATGCAACTGCTCCTCTTCCGGTACTGAAGCTGTTGGCGATGGCGGTGGCCACACCAGGCATTTGCCCACCTTCTTCGCCCCCGGACATCATCCCCCAGCCGCCTCCGCTGTTCTTTTTCCCGCCGCCCATCCGCGGCCAACCGCCGCCGAACATCAAAGGAAAATATGCATTGAAACTCGGGGCCGCTCCACGCGAATGTTCATCCTCATCCTCATCCTGAATAATAAAACATTCATCATTATGAATAGCCACCTATAGGCACAACATCATTAATTAACGAAGCTAACAAATTGCTTAACGATTTAACTTTTAAGTTAAACTAAAAAAATGTTAACGGTGTTGGCTCTAATTCAATTTCAGTAGCCTCAGCAGCAACAAAATCAACATTGTAGTTAGTTAGTATAAATAAAACATACCTAACTAGTTTCATATACACTAAATATAGGGGTAAGGGGTACCGGTATCCTGTACCCCATCTTACTCCCAACGGGACTTTGTAAGTTAAACATTTTTTTGAGGTTATAAATTGAAAAGTAATCGTGTAAATATTTAGTCTAAAATCAAGTTTAAAATACAGGGATTGCGATAAAACTGTGTTGTCTACATCAAAACCTATGTATTTCTGACAGTCACGCCCGAAACACACTCTAAAAATAACATCAAATCATAAAAAAATCGTTTTTTATTTAGTCCGTTGCATTGGAATGGAAGCAAAGATTGAAGAATCTCTGGATAAAGAAAGAGACTCAAACGAAAAGGATAAGATGTTAGCATTAGTGGAAGTAGCAATAATGAAGAAGAAGATTTTTTCACCAGTGTTATTAAGACTGAAGAAAGAGCCAAAGGCCACAAATCTCTGAAAAACAAAGAATAAATAACATTAGTAACTATAGATCAAAAAAGACTTTGGTTTAAGGGGTAGAATTCGATTCCTTGAGCTCGAGAAGACTTTAAAAATGGCAAGAGAAACAAAATAGCGATTGATATGACCAAGGCTACAACTCCTCCTAATTTATTAGGGATAGATCGCAAAATTGCGTATGCAAAAAGGAAATACCACTCGGGTTGAATGTGTAAGGATTAGCAGGAATGAAATTATCAGGATCCCCCAGGGCGTAAGGTGATAAAAGTGTGACTGTTCTAAATGAAAATAAGGTTACAATGAATCCGAAGCTGTCTTTGGAGGAAAAATAAAGATGAAAAGGGATCGTGTCGTTAATTTATTAAACATTAATTTGTTTGAGTAATTTAAGAAAAAATAGTGGTCTTGAAAATCACCTTTGGGCTTTCATCCTTTAAACTTCAAGGGAAGGGGAAAAACGGCTGGATTTGGCCTTTCCCTCGAGGGCACATTTTATAAAGGTTTTATCAGAAATAGATTGTAAAATTATTTCTCTAGTAACTTACAATAAAAAAAAGGGTTTATTGAAAATAGATATCATAGATAAGCTTGGTCAGAACTTGGCTGGACTCAAAGTCAAAAGACTCTTTTACAGATGCTGCATTTCTAGGAGAAGCGATTTTAATAGAATTGTTTATTTAATATAACACTGTTATTCCGTCTAGCGCAGTTGAACGCTTTTTTTTCTACAGGAAGACGCTGTCGGATGACAATTTTAATATGCTAATTTTTATGAAGGAAAACATGCACCTAATGCAAAATGATGATCAATAACTGATTGCTGTTTTTTATAATAGGTGCATATGTTTCTGTTGTAAAAGCATTAAATACTTAATTTAACTAAATTATTTGTTTTATTTACCTCTGTACCACTGTACCAAAGCCAAGCCTCATCTATTATCTTTAATATACATATAGGTAATGCTTAAACATCAGTACAACTTTTAGGTGGTTAACTTTTAACGGATAACTTTAACTTGGGTTAAATTTGTGAAAAGTCAACGCTTTAACGATTATCGAAAATAACTTTTTGAGTAGCGGATTAACGATTAACGAAGTTAGCTGTGCCCACCTCTGCCTATAGATGTATTCACGAATTTTAACGAATATTTAATAGACAGGACATGATCCACTACTCTACTTACTTCGTCATCGTGTTGTCTCTTGGGCGATTTCGGTCGTTTTTTCTCCTCCTGCACTTGATGGTGTTCCGCTTCCTCAGTCACTTGATCATGGTCAGCATCCGTACCTGTATCTCCTCTACTACAATCAAACAAAAACATGGCGATTATTTTGACAATATTTATTATCAAACCACAATTTCCATTCTACTATGAGGATTCGGAGCTTCGTCTTCTTCTGTTTTAGCGAGATACTGCCGATGAGGGTCAACTCCTCGGCCCCCAGTGAAGTAGCCCGTATACATGAGAGCTCGGCTAGGTGATCTTTTTACATAGCCTGAAAAAAAATTTCCAAAAATTAAAGACAGTAAAACCCTTCAAATCCGAACCCCGGAAATACGAAAGTAAAAAAAAGAAATTTATTTATTTAGTCATAATACAATTATGTATATTATATACTACATTATAACCTTATTTTACATAATTAGTTGAAAAATTAACAAAGAAGTACAGTTAGCATACCTAACAAAGTGTAAATGTGTCTACATACTTATGTCATCCAGGATTGAAAAACGGTAAAAAGTTGGTTATTGAAATTCTTTAGGTTAATCACTTTGCAAAAACAATGAAATAATTATAGAAACAACACACCAAATATCACTTAATCTTTCACTTGATATCAGTTATCTTCAATTGTTGAAGCTGCTTCCGGCTAATCCGAAAAAATTGAAATCCAAACAGGTTACAGCCCCAATTAGTTCGGATTTGAGAGGTTTCACTGAAATAACTTTTCTTATTATGTTTGTTTCCTAATGTATATCAGTCAGCATACTTAGGTGTGCATTACGAATTTAGAAGACGGCTAATCCTCCCTCTAACCCTATGGCATATAGGATTTTAGGAAAGTGTTCCCAATATAGGGCAGTGTTTCTAGTATGAATACAATATTATTATTTATGTTTATACCCCATTCAGTTTATTGGGAATCGAATTAATGAAATCTTAAGTTATTAAATTTCACTTTCTTTTAAATGAGCAAATCTTTTTAAATACTAATTTTAGAGCCTGGCAGATGAAAAACATTGAAAATTACTCCTCTAATAAACAAAATCAAAAAATTATAAATTTTCTATACCATATAAATTAATAATTTTCCGTTTGTTTGATTATTGATTAAATGATAATAATCAAGATAATTTTTTTTTTTTATTTGAAAAGTGAAGATTAACCCATCACCCCGTAAATTTGAGAGCTTCGTCTCTGGGGCCTGCCGAGCCAAACGAGAAATAAATCATCCAACCTAGACGTTTTTTAACGGAACTCTTTGCTAAACTGAATCAAACCCCAATTAATTACTAAATAAAAATATAATATTGTATCCCCTGAGATTAGATACTGTTGTAATCTGCCTTTTCGACATGTTAAATAAATCTATGCAGAAGCATTAGGCTTATGTAATTACGGAAATAACAAAACTTGACCTGATTATAATTATACGTAAGCGCTGAGTTTCTGATAATCCGGGCGGATGACATACGATCAAGAACCTTGAGACATATCTGGCTACCCCTTCCTCTGTACTTATTCTCAATAAACCTTGTATTATAAAATACATCTTGTTATATTATTCACCAACCCCTAACCATATTATAACAATACTCTAAACACATTATTTCATCGAAAGTTCGCTCAAAAACAGATTTAAACAGTAAAACTATAAAATAATTTTCGACGTCTTCAAATACCCCAAAAAATATTAAATTCGAAAATTTATGGGGTGTAACTACTTTATCCGGTGGATTTTTATAGGTAAATATACTGCAACGGATCGTTGCTAAACTTTATCCAAATTGATTTGAAATATTAATATGTTTATTCCTTTATTATTAATCAGATATCACTTGCAATTTGCAGTTCATGTTGACTTTAATTAAAAAATAATGATCGATTCTCATTTAACAGTCGAGGAATAACCATTCTACATTGGATTTTTGACATTTCGGTTATTAAATCGATCAAATGAATAAATTTTAAAGAATTTAAAAAAAGTACTTTCTTACTCTAGAGTAAAATACTTTAAAATATAATTTTACTAAAAACTTTATTTAACCTTTTTTGTGATCCCCAAGGTACTTAATTAGGATATTAAATTTCATCAAAATTGGTTAAGTCATTTTCAAGATATTTAGAAAAAACTAAAAAAGTACCGAAATAAAGTACTAATGTTTATGGCCCGATATGTACCAAAAACTAATATGCTTGTTAAAGTAATGGTAGGTTTTCAATTTCATTTCAATCGGTGCAACGGTGTTAAAAAAATCGTGGGCCAAAAAAATGATAACATACATTCATCCATCCGCAGATCCGCACGCACTAAATGAAAAAATCGCACTTTTTGACCTCTCGACGAGACCCCTTGCAATTTTTGGCAAAACAGTCACGTGCTAAAATTCAACCTAATTTAATACTACAATTTGTGACTTTAATTGAGTCCATGGGTTCCGTAGTCTTTACCTGAGGACCATTTGAAGTCGCGCTTGCCGCGAGACCGATTACAATACTTTCCTCATGCTTCGCATTGGATAAAGTAAAAAGAATAATAATAATTACTTGCTGCCCGGAGACTTCGCTCTATCTTCGAAACTATTCGTCGTAGAAATATGTAAATATTAAAAAATTGTCATCTTTTAATCTATCCTATAGTTTTTCAGAGATTGCAAGTTGATGATTAAGAAATTTTAATGATGAACGCATAAAAGTGACTTCTATTTCGTAATTGAATAATAAAAAATATCTTGTAAGAAACGATTAGTAGCACTGGATAAGATATACATGAATTTAACTCAATGTGATATTCACTTTAATTCAACTGAAGAATGTATATATTTTTGTAGAATTAGAAATTGTATATTTATTATATTGCTATGGAAATTTGAAATTGATGAGATGAAGTCAAAAAATAAGAAAGGCAACTATACCTAGATCTATCTAACGATCTAACCATTTAAAATTTAATATTTGTAATATTAAAATTATTTTTTTAATTTACTTCACTTTAGTTCGTACTTACTTAGATTTTGAAATTAAAAGCTGATTAGATAAAATACTGTAACGTTATTTACGATGCTAAAACCATGGAAATTATCCTTACTCCTTCGTTGTTACCAATCTCCTAATTACTGTACTGGGAAAACTCATTAAAGGGAGGAAGCTGAAATTTGTATAGATTCATGTTTTTAGTCTGAATAAGTTAAGGGCAACTAAAAGAATTTTGAGTTTAAATTTGGTATTTCGTTTTCATTGAAAGGATTTTCTTTTGATTGTATTCATAAAGGGAAATTAATGAGGTTGTCCTCTGCATGATACAAATAAACATATACATATTTTATATATATCTGCGGGTCCATGAGAATATACGCATTCTCCCTTTAACAATAGACATTTTTAAATTTGAAAGAAGAAAAAAGTTGTTTTCGCTAATGTTTCGAAAACAACCCTAAGAAATTAAATAAAATTGATATTCTTAGGGTTATTTTCGAAACATTAGCGAAAACAACTTTTTCTTTTTTCAAATTTTAAAAAAATTATATTGATAAGGGGAGAATTTCTCACATTCACATAACCAGGCACCCTAATAATCCTGTTGCGTTTAACCCCACTAATCAAATACCTAAGAGAACGGAATGACTTCTTTTGGGGATAAAAATCTTCTCCAGCTTGGGAGTCTCGTTCACGTGCTCTAAAATTACAAACACCACTCGAAAATAATAATACAAACTAATCAAAGTTATTAAAACTATAAAAACTACCAAGAAAAACTCCCCCTTTCAATTAAACCCCCCAAGACAATTCACTTAGGGAAAAATCCTAAAAATGGGGGTAACCCCCCGTTGGATAGCAACCCAACAAACAACCCCATTTTGGTTGTTCGATGGTTTCAATACCTACCATAAATGGCATTAAAACGGGTGGGGTTCCTTGAGGAACCAAGTGTGTAAACATATGCACCGTATTGTTAACCCACCCAAAAAGCATAAAACTTAATCACAGAGGTAACCCCAAAGTTAATGTTACCACCAAATGACTTGTCCTGTGAATACAAAAGGAAACAACCCTAAAAAATTATTGAGCAAAACGAAGTAAAACAAGCCCACAATCATCAACGTTATCCCCGAGGATGTGTTTTATAAAGATTTGTATTTTTTTTTTTATTATAATAAAAACAATCAATAATTATTTTTTTATTTTCTATATATGTATGTATAATTGTTTATGTTTATTTCGATCAAGGAGAGGACAAACTCATTGATTTCCTTTTATATATCTATTTCAGCAATTTTGGGAATCTAAGGATTGTTCTCGTGTTTTTCCTTGTGTAAATCTCGGGAATATAATAATTGAAATGGGACAGCTCGAAAATTCCAAAAGCAATGGGGCCAAGTGGTAGGGGTGTGTAAGTGGTAAGTGGTAAGTGTTTGACTCACCGGTGGGGGTGGCAATGACCAGCAGTCCACAAGCAAGCACAGCAGCAACCAAGAGCACACCTCGGAGGGTTTCCATTTCAAGCGAATCAAACGATAGCCAAATGATGACCAGGTGGGCGCTGCTTATATCAAGGGCCCCTCCTCCTCATCTCTGGATCGCCGACTGCCTGCAAATCTGTCCTCTGGCAACCAGCCCAAAGCCCTTCAGACACGTCGCAATCCTCGTCCATTGTCTCGGAAAAGTGGAAGACAGAGACAGATACAAATCAAAGATAAAAATCTTAACATGCGAATAATTAAAAATCAATTATACATTTTTTTGAAGGATTTGTAGGGAGATTGTCCATTTAAAATCGATCTTTTATTTGTTCTATAAAGTAAAACATATATAGGCAGATCAAAGATTGCAAATTCTAACCAAGCATCCCTTTATCCTTAGAAGTCGAAGTCATTGCCTTCTTTTTAAAAATAGATTTATTTATATTTTTACTTTACCATACATGGTCAGGCATTGTAATCGTGCATGAAAAAGATGGGTTTTTTGCTTCGTTTTTTCAAAATATCTAAAAAACGGCTCATACTACGTGTATTTTGATTAAAAAAAATTGAGCGAAACCATGGCATTTCGGTCTACAAAAAAGCCCTGATATGTGAACATCGAAAAAATTATATTTCACGAGATAAATTTGTCAAAATGTTTGTTAGTACATTAGTTAGTCTGCTAGTAAGTGCGTTACCAAATTTTTGTGGACGCACTAGCTCAAAAACTAGTGTCAATAATTAGGCTGGGTATTGGGATCTTGGACTTGAGAAAATAATTAAAAGCTAAATTTCCAAAAGTTGCAACACGTTTCGTCGTATATTTTTCGACTTCTTCAGGCAATCTACAACAATTTCATTAATTATAAGAATATGAAGTCATTAGATGATATAAAACAACAAAACATTTTTTTAACTCCAAACAATATTTACTTTTGGGATCAGCTTTCTCATTAATAGATATATATGCGCACCATGTACGACCTTATGAAAATGACTTACTATGTGAAATTGATAGTGACCAATCAAAAAAAAAAAAAAGGGGGGGGGGGGTTAAAAATATTTTCAAACAAAAATCGAAGAAAGCTGATCCTATACTACTAAAGCGCATTTGTGCCTGCCTCTGTATGTACCTACCTATGTATGTACATATGTACGTCCCCTAACAAAAACAGTCGTGATGGTCACCAATTTAAATGAAATTATCTATATATATAAAATTAAGGTTTTGTCTGTACATTGGTGTGGTGGTGTGGGTGGGGGTGATGTGTGGGTTTCTGGGGGGGTCCAGGGGACGAGCCCCCTGGCTAGCAAGAGGGCCGAAAAAGGCGGGCCTTGCTTCTAGTATTTCTAATAACATAATCGCATAATTAAAAGGAGATATTAGCATAGACCCAAAATTAAGATGAGGAGGAGGGTTCTTTCGTAAATAGTTAATTATTTTAATTCAATATTAAATATAAGAGAGGACCCAGAGGTGTATGAGTAAAGTCATGTGGATGCCACACCAATAAATTTTAAAATAAACAATTTAACAATTAGCATTTCCACAGCTTTCAAGATCCTAAATAATGTCTAGTCAAGTTATCAATTACTATTATTCGCTTAAAATGTTTATAAATATGATGTGATCATTTCACTTAATCATTGAAGAACATATTTTTGTATCTTTCTTACTATTATAAGTTAGATTTATATTTAATTCGTTTACTCACTTTCTACCTCTGTCTTTCCAACGACAACAAACTTCAATTCAAGACTCGCATCAACAGGTAGGTCCCTTCGACCCCTAAAATTTCTCTATTTCTCATTCTTTTCGCAATACATATAGTATATATAGTAAGGGTTGAAATTTCTTGGTGTAAAACTGGATAGCAATATTATTAAAAATTATTAAGTTGTTGTAGGGAAATAAGGACAATAGCTTATGCAAATATTTTTTATTTTATGCCAACGTTTCGTCAACTTTGTTGACTTCCTCAGGGCTCAAACAAATTAACTTCTTTGCATATTTGTCATTTTATAAATATTCATTCTTAGCAAACACATATAGGCACAGATTGAAAATATTTCCTATTTAAATCTAAAAATAACTTTCTTTGTTTTATTTTTAGATTTAAATAGGAAATATTTTCAATCTGTGCCTATATGTGTTTGCTAAGAATGAATATTTATAAAATGACAAATATGCAAAGAAGTTAATTTGTTTGAGCCCTGAGGAAGTCAACAAAGTTGACGAAACGTTGGCATAAAATAAAAAATATTTGCATAAGCTATTGTCCTTATTTCCCTACAACAACTTATTAATTTAATCGATGGACATAAATAATCAAAATAATTATTAAAAATATTTATATGATTGTTTAGTCGTATGTTTTCAATATATTCATTTTGTTATCTTATTATTTTTTATTATTATTTTAATCAAAATAATAGTTTTTCTTTATTTTTTTTTCATTGGTCATGCTGGAATAGGCAACCTGTTTTTTTTATGAATTCAACCATACTATTATTTATCTAGTATAAAATTCTTATGAAATTTTGAATTTTGCTTGATAATTGCGGGGTTTTTTTCAATATGTATTTACTTTTAATAATCAGCAGTCAATGCGTTTTTTTACTTTACCATACAGGGTATGGTCAAGTATTGTAATCGTGCTTGAAAAAAGTGTTTTTTTTTTTGCTTATTTTATTTTGATTAAAAAAAATTGGGCGAAATCATGGTATTTCGGTCTACAAAAAAGCCCTAATAAGTGAACATCGAAAAAATTATATTTTTCGAGATAATTACTGTTTCGTCAAAATGTCTGTTAGTCTAGTTGCGTTTTCAAATTTTTATGGACGAGCTAGCTCAAAAACTAGTGTGAATATCAAAAAGAAATTCACATGTAGTTTTGGTCCATTGATTTTTCGTTTATTGGGCCACGCAGGTGGGGCCTCCACTAACAAGAGAATATTTACATTATCGGGTGAATTTAATTACAGGATTATTTACATGATTATAGGAATATTAACATAATATATTTACAAAAAAAATTCTTTTCTTTTTTTTCTTTATTATACAATTTCTAGCGCATGGCGATTTCCTATAAGTTCTCCTGTTGAAGCTGTAAAAATTCATTAATGAACCCCTCATCGCCCTGAAGGTCATATCGTACAAAGTTCTCTGAGAAATTCCCAGGGCGACAAGGGGAGGCACCGCTTTATGCCACCACCACTCCCTTCCACGAGAGTGTGATGGCTTCAACCTCCACAGAACCCGAGCCCACCCCAAACCTTGCCGCAATGTTGCTCACCAGACTGGAGTTGCTCCTTATAATAATTGATTTTGTTTCTGTGGGCAACCCCCAGTCCGAGGAGCGCTGACACTATCTGAACATCCAGAACCCACACCGTCCCCGACCCGAAGAGCTGATTATATTTTGATGCATATCGACCCAAAATTAAGGAGGAGGGGGGGGGTAAAAATTAAAATTATAATATTTTCAAAATAAAAAAAAAACAAGAAAAATGAAATATACTATAAAATGAGCCTATAATAACAAAAATATATTTTTTCTGGGGCCAAAATTGGGGGGGGGTTCAAAAAAATAAAAATTTAAGCACTTGGACCAAAATTTGTATACATAATCAGTGGGCCCCCAGAAGACTAAAAATGTAAAAACTAAACACCCAAAAGGGGGGATTGACTTCCCTAAATAATTATGAAATAATTTTATTAAATTTAAGAGAGGCGTCAGGGTGTATTGTAAAGTCATGTGGATGGCCACATCAGTTTATTTTTACATAAGTAATTAGAAATTTTTAATATGTAGGAATTTTCCAAAAAAAAAATAAAATAATAGAGGACATTGTCATTGAATGATAAATTTTCTAGGTAGACGAGAAAATGCGCACGTACAAAAATAGTGTTAGGGAATCTCTCTTTACTTCAAAGGAAATTTCGTGCGCATTGATTGGAGACGAATCCACGTGCTGGCACACCCACACACACACAGCACACACATTTTCGTAGAGCCATCAGGAGCTTTCAAGCAATTTACCTCCCCCTCAATTTAATGTTATTACAGCCAGATGAGTGGGGTTCGTTTAATTAAAATAAATCTAGATGTATTTCTGGATATTAATAAATAGAATAAGCGATTAAATGTTTACTTAATTATCCAAAATGAAAAGACCCACTTTAAACTTTTATTTTATTTTATTTAAGATTTCGAGAAGCCTTTGAGAACGATGTAACATATTACTTCTTCTCATTTATTTGATAAGTCTAGAATTTGTGCTAATTTTTCAAGTTGTTGATGAATACTCCCTCTCAGCATACAATTACTATTATTATTATTATCCAGTTAATGCCTTTCTCAACTTGCTGAAAAATTTCACTTATCCCTCAGTCGATGTGGGAAGGGAATTCACATTGGCCCACATGAAACACCGGATAATCATTAATTTTTCCCAATTACATAAGGAACACACTGTTCAATACCCATCTGAATTACTTCTTCATATAGAGAAGCACATTCAGAAGCATTTTTATTTTTTTAATGATTCATTCCACTGAAATTGTCCAAAGAAGTTGCGCATCTCATCGATGTCGGCTCTATGAAATAACCAGATTTTTCTATTACTTTGATGCGTCTTAGGCTTGGAGAAGTCAAAAGGAAAGTTAATTTTGATCAGGGAGTGGTCAGATTTATTCAGAGGGGCAGAGATAGTGATGGGTCGGTTGTCTGGAGGAGAACAAGAAGGTATGCCGTGTGGTTGGGATTATCAAATACTCTAGTGGGACAATTAATAATTTGAGTGAGATTACAGAATATAGAAAAATTATGGGCTTCGCGACCAGCAGGCGTGTTGGAGCTGGAATGGGTCAAACAATCTTTATTATGGATATTGAAATCGCCAAGAAAGAAAACTTCAGATTTAGGAAATTGAGATTGAGATATGGTCGAAACATTTACTAATATAGTTGAAAAATTCCGTAAATCTCGTATTATTAGGGGACTAATATGTGTATTATACAGAGAAATCTGCAAGACGATTTGGAGAAATTTTAAGCCATAGCGCATCGAATGTATTTGACTCTAATGAGGAAAAACGTTGGCAAGGGACATCGTCACGAACTTAGCAGCAGACACCATTATAGCGACGAAACTTGGTGTGGAGAATATATTTGCGAAATTGAAGATCAGGGGCATTAGATTTATTTATATCAATTTGGGTCTCACTAAGGACCAGAATAGAAGGTTTGTCGTCTTCGAAATGTTGGAATATCGAGGTTTTATTACTAAAAAGTCCGCGGATGTTTGTGTAATGAAGGGTTAGCGTGGACAAGATGGAGGGGTGGGTGTGGATTAGTTGAGGTGATAAGCAGATATAGTAAAAGAGAAAAATTAAAAGGAAGAAAGAAATTTGTCCGCCTCCCTGGTGTAGTGGTCAGGCTGGCAACCCGGGGGTCTCGGGTTCGATTCCCGGCTATACCCAGACATTTTTTCTGATAGTATAGAGTCTGGAAAAAAATTAAGTGGGAGATAAATTTAACCTAATTTATCGCACGGAGAATTTACCACTGCTCGAAGCCCTTAAAAAAACTTAGTAAACTGGATTGTATCTAACTTTCTGAGATTTGGCTTGTGATCCCGGCTTCTTTCCTTCTACTCTGTTCTTTTCACGATGGAGGGCCATCCCATACAGGCCTTTAGGGGATGCACCTTCTGGTGTATCTCCTTCTCACATCAATATCATTAAAAAAAAATAATAATGATTCTGACACGGCGCCAGAGTTAAGTTAGGGTTTTTCAAAATTTTGACACGCTGAGCTCAAAAGGTTCGCCTTCACTGCCCTAAGTCCTAAGCAATTGCCTAAGCGGTTAATCCGGGCCTGTCAGCTACTCAGACCCAAGGAAATTAGGTGATGTCTCTTTTTTTCTAATCTTCATGTTAATTGGCCCTGAATTAATGTTGAGAACTTGGTTATGATAATAGTCCTCCCCCATTTTCTGGATAATCCATTAATATATTCAACAAGTGGTTGAAGATGATTCACAGTCTGAGAGGAAGAGAGCACGAGGAGGGTTTTAGTGAGTGAATGGATAAAATCTCAGGAATGTCTGTCTGTCTCTCCATCTCTCTTATCTAATGATGTCAATGATGATGTAAATCTTGCTCTAAAGATGGCTAGCGAATGCTTAATCAAACCCTTTTCGGGCCCTTTGAGACTTAACCATGGACAGGAAGTAATAAAGTGTCACGCACGTGCAACCAAGGCCGTTACAGATCGATGTTTCCCCGGAGACGATGATTGACACTTTTACTGCCACCTGCCAATTTGGAATTCATAGCAAAATTCATTTCTCTTCCCCTACATTTAAGAGAGAGAGGGTTAATAAATAGTTTCTTTATAAAGAGAGAGAAATATATTCAAAGGAGCAAGGTCAGAAAGGGAGAGAAAGAATTTGGCTTGAATCCAATCGAAGCGTTGAATTAACGAGAATCCTCAGGTGGCAAAAGAAAGGGATGGAAAAATTAATAAAAGGGCCAAAGGACTTTTACAAATATTAATTACTCTGAAGGGAAAAAATCCATTCTTTAAAGATTCAATTGATGACTCTGTTGAGAAAGGACATATTTCGAGCACTGCTAGAGAGAAGGGAGAAATATCTTCTCCTGATGATGGGCTCACCCCCGAAATATATCGAATTCAAAACTCAATTTTGTTTTATTTCTTTTTTGTGAAACCTACCTCGCATCTTGCTCAAGTTTTATTATTATATTAAAATGTTTCACCTAGAACCAACACCTAACTTCTTAAAAAGTTAAGAAATATCTTGTATTTTTCCCTCAATGACCCCTTTTAAACTCTGAAGATGGAGGGAAAATCCTCTGAAACGTTTGGTTTTTGAGTAATGAAAAAAATGAATGTCGAGAGAATTTTTTTCACTATCGTTGAGGCTGCCTTTCCACCACCTATCCATTAATTACAGTTACAACTTCAATCTTTATCCTACCCGTATCTCTGATAGTGCAAATATAATTTTTTCTAGATTTAAAAGTGACTTGTACTCGAGACATACTCAGAGTGTTGGCCTGAGAATGGCAATTAAATATAGATTTAATTATAATAATTATAAACATCTAAACATGGGCGCCGGCAGGATTATTTTCAGAGGGTGCATCTGCATCTACACACTCTACTATAAACTAATAAGATATAATTTACGATATAATAGTGCATCCTTAAAATTATAAGTAGGCATATCGATGCGTGTAAAACCTTCCTATCTCAAATTTTACCGAAAAATGAGATATTAGTACCAAAAGATAAGGGTATTTATACTAATCCTATCTTTTGGTGCTAATATCTCATTTTCAGTAAAATTTGATATAGGTAGTAGGTTTTGAGTTGACATGTCTCTCGATATAATATTGCTAACATTTATGTCAAATTCTTAATCTTTTTCTGTGTGTTTTCTTTCGTGACAGGGGCTGCAAATGCACCACCCTGCCGGCGCCCATGCATCTAAACAAATTTGTAATTGATTCTGACTGTCTTGGGGTATGATTTTTTGGGTCTTTTTCATTTCATATATTCTATGCTTCTACATATTATTCTGGTTACTCTGTTGCTTTTCTTGATTTTGTTTTTACTGAAGTTTGAATCTCGACCCAAGATTTTTTCTTATAGAAGGTTGAATTTTGATGTTAAGTTAATAAGAATACCTTAAATTGCAGTGGCGGTGCCAGTCTTTTCTTTTGGGTTGGGCGACATCGACACCAGGCAGAAAAATTTCGAGGATGGGCAGCAAAAATCTGCGCTATTTCGGGTTAATAAATTAGATACTTTGGATATGTGAAATTCAAACTATAATTAAAAATTGAATAAAAAAATATTATATTTATTTCCAAGTTTATTTTACACAGAAACCCATGATTATATAGAAATGTAATCATTAATAAAGCGTTATTTTTCTATTATTATGTTTAGTGGCAAAAAAACTTACAACTAGATCTAAGTTCAATGCTTTTACAATATTTTTTTTTTCAATATACAAAATTTCTAAATCTGTGAGCCTCTCTTGTAACATTGTGGTCCTTAAATAATTTTTTCAAATGGATTTTTCAATATTTTTTTGCTCACTTGCTCATTTTAGTAGGTTGGGCTGAGAGCAATTAGAGTTGGGCAGTCGCCACACCTCGCCCAACCCTGGTGCTGCCACTAGTAAATTGATAATTGAATTGTTATTTAAATTATTTATTAATGAAATGAAAATGTTAATGAGCAGTATAGTGGTGGTGCTTGTATAATGCTAAATGAATAATAAATAAAATAAATAATTTTTCTTATAAAGAAATATGGTAAGTATCTATTTGAGAAAGAAAGATTGAATTTTTTCTCAAAATCAATATGTTGCATGTTTGGAGGTGATGGTCTCAAGTGTCTGACTAGTTGCCTGGAAAGCTTACTAGTGCTTGGGTTCAACTCCCGAGGGAACAAGACCCTCCTACATGCAATGTAAACATATATCTATTAAAATATTTGATGCGACCTAAAATAAAAATAAATAATTTCGTTTAGAACGATTGAAAGTTGTTATAGAAAGAAATTGAAATCACGAGAAGTGAATTCTTTCGAATTTGTGAATGCAGCGTTGCGAATGACATTGTCGATGTGTCGTAGCCCTCCCTCTTGGCAGAAAAGATCATAAACCTCACCTGTTACTTCCTACAATTTCTACAATACATTTTTGTAGATGGCTGAAAAGAGGAAATTTTTCTAGATTCTGGTCCTTTAATCTTTCTGGGAGGCAGTTCTATTTCCTCTTCTAGTTTCGATAGACTTACTCCCTAGTCCAAACTCAGAAATTTTAATGAGGGGCGACTTTCGCAATTTTTATCCATTTGCCTCACATTGCTACCACATAATAATAATAAAAGATAGTGCCACTTAAGTATTGACTTAACATGGACTACTAGGACGTAGCAAAGGGACCCCTTTCCTAGGAGGAAGAGGGGGGGGGGATCAAGGGGTGTATCGATGCCCATATGCCCAATCTTAGGGATCGCCACAAAGACAACATAATTTTAAAATACTGTGGTTTTAGTTTTTTCTTTAAATCGATTTACCATATAATCGAGTTAAAAGCAACCGGTAAAATGAAAATCAAAGAGGAGAAGCTGATTACTATCAAGGGAACAAAATATTTTGATTTCAAATATTGCTGTTTCATATCTATGGCCAGGCACGGCGGAACGATCTAAGGTCAGGGGGGTTAAAACTTGGAAAGTGATATGGGCCTACCAGGGGGTCTGGGGGGTATCGAATACGTAGACAAATTCCTAGGGGGGTCAGCTGACCCCACGGTTCCGACGTGCCTGTCTATGGCGACTCGAAAATAAGTCAAAATGGCTTTTTCGGGGCTTTGACCAAAAATATCTCAACACTCTGAACTGTTGTAAAAAATCGGGGTTATGGTTAGGTTTATACGTATACAAATTTTTGTTTAGTTTTTGAGCAGTGTTATCAATGACAAATAACAAGAATTTCGGAAGATATAAGATATGGAACCCTCACATTTGCCCGCTTATAATCTGAAATTGGAAGAAACGGTAAAACAGTGGAATGTTTATTAAGTACGAGAATATATTTAGTAAAATAAAACACACTTGTTTTGGTATAGATTCGTAAATATTAATTTATTGATCGAATCGCAAGTATCAAATTAAATTTTCGACACCTCATTTGAGTATAAAGTATAAGTATAACGGGACAATTAGCATCCCGTACGGACCTTTAGCGGGACGCTTATTTCAGGCCCTTAGAAATGGGGCTTTCGCGGGAAACTAGAGTCTTGAAGGACTTATCAATTAAATTTTAATTTTTTTATTCACTTCCATCCTAAGAGAGCACTCAAATTGATAATTTCCTTGGAGTACCCCCCAGTTTTATCCATACAAAGATTTTTTATCTTTTTTTTAAACAACTTTGTGCTTTTTTGTTTTCAACTTTATATACTAAAATTTTACTTTGTCAAGAATTTGCAAAGTAGCAAAATGACAATAAAAAACCCAAAACGTGTTTTGAATTTTAATAAAAGAAAAAAAGGCAGAAAAACGAACATTATGTATTATTTTTTTGTTTTTCTTTTACTTTTTTATAATAGAATACCAACTTTATTTCAAGGTTTTCAGATTTATTGATTCTGTCTATTTCTTTCTCTTTTTAAATCTACAAATCAATGTGTGAAAATGATTCTCTTATTAAACTTATTATTATTCTGTCTATTTTTTAGTTATTTTAAATGTGAATTTGGCAGAGTTGCCTGGGCCGAGACGTGGAATTGGCCGAGAGCTTTCGAAACCTTGATCGGTGCAGACTTCTTGGGGCCTAACAAGACATTAATCTGGTGACCACAAAATGATTATACACATCATGCACATCAAGCAGGACAATGTAAATTATTTGGAAAATTTATATAGGTTATACTGCCTATGGGGAAAATAAATATGATCCTATTTTCTAGTGTTGAATCTCGCAATAAACTATTAGGCAGGGCCGTCTTTAACTTATTGTAGGCCCTGGACTCTTTAGATGTTTAGATAATTGGGTCCCTTTAAAAGAAATACAAAGTGTTCTGGTATCATCGATATTAAAATAAATTAGTTCCTAACAAGAGACCGGATTTTTATGCAGTAAAAAGTGCCAAAATTAAAATAAAATATGCAGGTAAAAACGCTGAAATATGCAAGTAATATACAGAATACGTTGAAATATGCAAATATATGCAATAAAAAATGGCAAATTAAATTTTTTTATGCACTCAAAAATTAAAATTGAAGACAAAAAGACAATATATTTGAAGGAGTGCTATGAGAGGAATAAAATGATAAAGTAAGCTATAGACCAGAGGTGGCCATAATGTGGCTCGAGAGCCGCATGCGGCTCTTCAGTCAATCTCGTGCGGCTCCCAAAGTTAAGGTTAATGGCCACCCCTGCTATAGACAGTACCATACCACACTTTTATTGCGTAAAACATTGGACAAAATTCTCATTTCATTTAATATATTAGAAAATCTTAAAACTCAAAGAAATAATAGGTGCACTTGAATAAAATCAACATAATAAATATAATAATTTTTCAAAAAATGTTATCGAAAAATACAGGGGGGGGGATAGTTTTATTTCACAGACACGATTGTATTGTATTGTTTTTATTTTTTTTATATTAACAAGTTTTTCTTATTTATGTGCAAATAATAAACTAATAAAATAATGCAAATATTTGACCGGCTATAATCTGATCACTACACTAATTTACACACACGAAGACTCAATGGCCAAAATGGGCTTTAGTTGTTATAAAAGTTAATAGTAATAATACTTATATTTACTTATTTGTTTGTTGTTATTTTGAAAAAATAGTTTTATATTGTTGACTCGTTATTAAGCATTATCTTGAACAAGATCGTACTTATTATCATCATTGAGTATACAGTCCTAAGACTGGTTTGATGCAACAATCCGTCTCCACCTGACTCTGTCCCCGCCAGCTGTTTAACCTCTCTAAATGTCTGGCATCCCATATCCCCAATTATTTGGTTGAAATATTCTAATCTGGGTCTTCCCCTTCCCCTTTTCTTTCCCACCTCCCCTCCAAGATATCCCTAAGCAGTCCCCCATGTCTCAGTGTGTGCCCCATCATCTGACCTCTTCTCTTCTTCAGACTCTTCCACAAGGTTCTTCTTTCTCCGATTCTTCCAAGTACTTATTATTTCTAACTTATATGGCGCATTCGGTATAAATAAAGAATCACTCTGAAAAAAATATTTGTTATAATGGCAACCGGCCAAGGAAATTTTAAGATACCGAATGAGTTGAGATTATCTTTACAAGTATTTTTCTAAATTATCTTCAGGTTATTATGCCTACGGTCACTTAAAATTGATTTATATGATGAAAAAGAGACAGTACGTACTGGGGGCAAATTTAAAGGAACTCCCACTTTTACTTTAGAAAAAAATGTTGCAAACTTTTCGTCATTTTCGTGTATAATATAGTACCATGTTCCTACTTCATAGTCCAACACTACACTTCGTTTCGTTGAGATCTCTTTGAAATTAAATTAGTGTCCTCTCCCCTATTTTATATTTAATCTTTTTTTTCATTCTTTCTTCGAAAAATTACTTTTAAAACCTCTGTATTTGGCGCGAAATATGCAATTTTATGCAATATCCTTCAAATATGCAATATTACTCAAATATGCAAAAATATCCAGTATAAAATTTAACCCACAGTATCCTAGATGCATGATTCGGATAGAAAATTGATCTACTGGGTCGTACGTGGCGGCAAACAAAATATTCAATAGCATAGAAATCCGGTCTCTAATAAGAAGTAATAGGGGGCCCCATGTATTGCGGTGCCCTCTAGGCACTTGCCTAAAGTGTCCAATGGAAAAGAGGGGCCTGCTATTAGGTACTAAAAGACCTCTCCAAAAGTCCTCTAACTACTATTAAAAACCTTTCTAAACTCATCAATCAGACTCAGCTTTAAAATGAGAATTTAAAAACGGTACTATATGAGAGAGTTCAAGTTGCCTATAGAAATAGATTTAAATTTTCTAAGAAACAGGAGGGTGTCATCTATTAGATATGAGATGGAATGAATTATTTTTAATTATATGTTGTTGTTTTTTTCTTTTTTTTACCCCTCGGGAATCAATCCTGAGGGCGAATTATAGCAGTCCGTGACATTCTTAGGTGCGAAGAATAACCCAGATATGTGTGGGGTTATTATTAAAATGATTTTTTAGTTATATATTTATTATATCATTTCATGTAAAGTGCACCTACGATTTTTTGTAGGATTTCAAGTGTGTGACTTCAAAAAGTTAGAGAACCACTGGAATAGACTCTAAAGTAGACCCTAGAGCTTAGACCAGTGTTTCCCAAAGTAGGACGTACGCCCCACAGGGGGGCAATTTGCTGGTTGGAGGGGGGGGCAATTTGAAAATATGAGTATGAAATTTGTAAAAAAAAATTGAAAATTGAAAATAAAGTTCTATGTGTGTGTGTGTGGGGCGGCGTCTCTGCCCTCCCCCCCCCCCTGGACAATTCGATCACGACAAACTTTCGAGATAAAAAGTAGATCTTATATACATCGGGCACCTTATATACATTCTCCCCCCCCCCCATAAAAAATTCCTGGATCCGCCCTTGCATATTTTGAACTGAATATATATTAACCGAAGCGGAGTCCTTTGCACATATTCGGTTCTATTACGTGGTTTGATTTAATAAAAATATTTGAGACTTAAGCTAACTAAGCTTGAGCCAGATATAAAATCGCTGTGTAAAAAGCATCAAGTCCACAAATCACATTAAATTAAGTTTTAAAAATATATTATTTTTATTTATTAAAAGTTCGTTTCTTTGTTTTGACAACAGTTGTAAGAAATCGCTTTCAAAATTATTATTCATATTACTAAAAAGAACAAAAATAAATTTTTTAACTAAAATTATTATATGGGGGGACATGATGATTTTAGAAATGTTAAAGTGGGGCATGGCCTAAAAAAGTTTGGGAAACACTGGCTCTAGACGGTCAATCATTGACTCGGGCTTCAATCATTGACCCAATCATCCCTCAATCAACTCTAAATCTTTTGATCAAAACTTATTCCTAGTGGATTTTCGATTAGGTTTCGGGGTTGGAAGCTAGCGGAGAGTCCTCCATGGTTGATGCCGAGTGCATGATTAAGGGAAAGATTGAACAAAATCCTTCTAGACGGTGATGCGCCTCTTTAATCATTTGCGTCGATCAAACTTTCTATCAATCACCGTCAATGACAATGATCAAACGATTTCCTAGACGGTCAATGATGTTTGACTAAAACATTGACTGCCTAGGGCCTCCTTAAGGATTCGTGAATAAAATCCGACTGTATTCATTAACTAATAATATTTGGGTTTTTTTCTATAGTTTTTCTTATCCAGAGGATAATTCCGTATCCCAATTACTCCATTTGATGTCGCAGATGTAGTGGCTGGCAAGCAAGTCCTTCAGATTCATTGTTTTGCTACAAATCTTTTAAATTTGTTTTTATTCATGACACGTTTTTAAATAAAAAAAATTCAATCGATCCAATAAATATACAGCATATATATACAGGTGTATAAAAGACCGAAAATAAAATTTATTATACATACTTAATAAGATTATATTTAAATTCGCAGCAAAATAAAGAAAGAGAAAAAAGAAGATGGGTGTAGTAGACGATATGATTTCCGGGTTGTTGTTGTCGTTGATGAATTTTTTACCTTTTTGTATTTTTCAAAGAAAATTAATTTCAATCGAACATACAAGGAGAGAATAATTTAATTTATTGACAAGTTAGAGGGAGTTTACACGTGTTGAGTGTTGTTAATACATTATTCTTTGAAAAATAAAAGGAAGATAAATGAGTATGAGACCACGGGAATTATTATTATTATTTTTGTAAATTTAAATTTCTTCTTTTTTATTTAAAAAAACACATAAATAAATAGCTCAGTATTAGATGGAAGGCAGTCCAGAAATAAATAAGACTCTATTTCTAATAACAGAGTATTTATTGAAAATGTATTCCCATTTTATAATATTTTGAGACGTTTCGCAGGATCTTCCCTCTTTCTTCAGGGTTCCTCCGAAACGTCTGTTTCAAAATATTATAATGGGAAAACATTTCCAATAAATACTCTCATAAATTAATTCCTGTGAATCAATTGTAATGGACTGATGAAGAGGGCAAAGCCCTCGAAACTATAGTCTCGTTTATAAATAAATAAAATTTATAATTCCAGCAGAAGACACACTCTTTTATTGTCTCCTTCAATATATAAAAATTCTGCTACTCTCGGCACAAAAAGTTTCAATTTAAATAAATACTCAGTTATTGGAAATAGTCTCTTATTTATATGAGGCGTTCAAAAGCAGAATGGACCAACCATACAAATCTCATTTTCGCTAATTTTTTTTTTTTTATAAAACTAAATATACAGAGTGGTCCAAACTTGGTTTTTAAACCTCCTTTTAGATTACAGCACAGGTACCACTTTTGCCCCGTACCTTAATCTCTATTTTGAGGGATTTCTCATAAAATACCAAAAGTGGGATGGTCCACTCTGCTTTTGAACGCCTCATATATTGACTGGCTTTCATCCAATCCTGAGCTATAAATCTATCCAGAGAAAAACTTCATGTAATCGAATGCAAGGAAGAGCACACCAAGAAGAAGCAGTTCCTATGGATTTCGAAAGATTTTACTGTAGAGAAGGAGAAATTGATTAATCGAAAGGGTGAAGGCGTAGGTGTCTGCACCCGGATCTTGAAGGTTTGAAGGTTATAAAGTGAGTGGAAAGATGATGGAGGCAGAAGAAAGTTCCAGTTATTTGAAGACATGGGGTTAAACGTATTGGCAATGAAGTGGATCTGAACTTTTCCTATTTAAAAAAAGGGATATTGGGAATAGGTAAATCGCCTGTACAAAGCAGGCTTTGGGGTAGTTATTGACTTCAACTCACCAAGACACATGTAGTGATAGTATCTATTAAATAGAACAAGAGCGGAAATGCTTCTTCGATGGGCCATCAAGTCGAAGGAGGCGGTAAGAGTCGGATTTTCTAATAGTTGTCTACTGAATCTGAATTGTCAAGGATAATTTTTATTAATGTTATATCTCAGAAAGATTTTGTATTTACCCCTTTTGGATTTGGACCCAAGCTCTAAAAT
Organism: Forficula auricularia; assembly: GCA_024734495.1. Classification (NCBI taxonomy): domain Eukaryota; kingdom Metazoa; phylum Arthropoda; class Insecta; order Dermaptera; family Forficulidae; genus Forficula; species Forficula auricularia. Next base: position 507,004 of record JALMQS010000113.1, on the reverse strand, counting down.
TCTCAAAGGGTTGAATAGAATCTTTCTTACATAATATAATAAAAATTATCAATAAGAAACAATTAGGATTAAGAAGAAGACACCCTCGTGATTTTCGAAAGAAATCTACCATCAACAAAATAATTTTTATATAATAGAATCAGGGGTTCCCAACCGGTGGTACGCGTACCTCCAAAATCAGATATGGTTGCAGATATCATTTTTCACTTGGAAGGCCTTCAAAAAAGCTTTAAGAAGTATTTCTCTGAAAATTATTCAAAAGTGGACTGCTGGATCAGAAATCCTTTTTCGGGAACCTCACCAAATGAATTGGAACTAAAAGAAAGTTTTATCGATCTTACAGAATATAGTTCCATGAAAGATTATTTTAAAGAGAAATCTTTAATTAACTTCTGGATCGGATGTAAAACCGAGTACCCTCTTTGAACTTCCGGCAAGCTCTGCTATTTTTGATGCCATTTGTTACGAGTTACTTATGTGAGAGTGGATTTTCTGAACTCTTGTACATAAAAAATAAACATAGAAGCAGAATAAGTGTTGAAGAGGACTTACTCACTCTTAAAGTGAAGATAAGTTCCATTACTCCTAATGTTGGTATTTTAATCACACGCAAACAACAACAAGTTTCGCACTAAAGACTATAAAAGTATATTTAATATGATGATTAATTTTTTGCTGAGTTTGTACTAATTTTTTATTTGTATGTTTTTAGACCTATGGGTAATAAATAAAACTGTAAATTAATACCATTTTAATCTTTTTATTTCTCCTTTTATTATAAGCAGGTTATAAATAAACAAATATCTAACCATTAAATATGAAGTTTTTCTCAGGAATTTAATTCAAAAATATAAAAAAATATTTAGGCCTGATGGTACGCCAAAATTTCTCAAAAAGTCAAGTGGTACGCAGGTGCAAACAAGGTTGGGAACCCCTGTAATAGATAATAGTTAAGATTTAGAAAGAGCAAAGAGTGATTTCAAAATACATTTTATTCATTTATTAAAAATAATATTTTTTATTTATTTCTAGACTGACTTTTCTATCCACTCATCAGCACTAAATCTAGCATTGTCCGTCTCCAAAGAAAAACTTCTAGTTATTTTCATTAATTTTTATCAAAGATTTAAATTTAAATTTCATTGATAAAGGGAGAAATTCTCTGTTTGGTATTTCAATAAATATATGAAGATTGTTTTTTGTCAGGGCCATCTTTACGCAAAGGCCTAATAGACCGTGACCTAGGCCCCAGCCATGTTAGGGGTCCCCGGCTTCGACTAAACCCATTAAGTCCACACCTAATGAGTTGCCGATAAAAACTTTCAACAATTAACCGTAAGCCCCCAAACCTTCAGAACCCATACACAGCGAGGCTGATATGAAATTTAGAAATTTACTACTAGTGCAGACCTAGTTTTACTAGAGGCCCCATCAATACCTGGGCCTAGGCCTCATACCTCATAAAGACGGCCCTGGCTTTTGTGAAGATTTGTATTTAATAATATTAATTATTTATGTTTCACTAATCGCATCCAATCGTATGGAGTTGGATAAGAATTAAATTATAAACACTTTAATTTGCCACGCGTTTCGTTATTTTATTTTTTACTTCTTCAGTGGCTCATTAATTAACTCAATTGTCTGATGTTCTTGAAACATGAAAGATAAAACATATCAATAAATTCAAGATTAAAAATTAATTAAGACAATAGTCCCTAGTTCTATTAAATATATCATAAACCACTAACTTAATATCCATGTATCTAACATTAAATCTGCCACACTATTGGTCTATTAAATATTTATTTTTTATAGATAATAAACTATCAATAAATTTTATCATGTTAATTAACTAAATGAAAATTATCCAATAATCTAATATTCGATTGCTTTTTTATTTACACTGTTTTATTCGACTTCAGAAAGTACTGTGTGGTATAGAAAGTACACTCTAGTTTAGATATATAAATAAACCAAGGGGTGGCGGAGCAATAAAAACCAATTTTTATTTATTTTTCTTAATCCTTGATCTTTGAATGTTTCTCGGTCTTGATTGATTGAACAACAAAATCGTGTCTGGAATTAATCGAATTCTCTCTCTCCTTCTCTGATTCAGTGTTGCCAAGGGCGCATCGCTCTTTTCTATCTCTCTGTCTGGAATACAATTTTGACAAAAATCTTTTCATATTTCTGAAGTGTCGAAAGAATTAGCTGTGAAAAATTTTGCCTCAAAAATTTAATCTAATTTAGTCGATAATGGCGTAAAAGTTAACTCAAGGAACCACTTAACGAGGTTGCGTCTTAAAAGGCTCAATACTCTCATTAACCAGGATTTGGAGTACTATGAATCACAATTGAAATGTATATTTAATACAAAAAAGAAACCAATCAGATCATGTTTAAGAATAATTTCGTTTCTTTCGTATTTGGGTGGGTACAAAGTATAACGGAACCTTAGCTACACAATCTGTCTTTCCGTCTGTCTTTCATAGCATTGTAGTTACCTCGTAAAGAAGGTACAAATATGAAATTTAGTAATAGTAATATATACACTGTGGAGAAAAACAAGTGGATCACTTAGATTGATTCGGTGATTGGGTGTGAAAAGAGGCCCTGTCGCTGCTCTCCTTGACATGAACCCTAATTCCCGGAGACTTCTTCTGCTAGTTCAAGCACTTAGGGTGACTTGTCGAGTTTGTAGAAGGCGCTGTTGAATTTGAGCTGCTGTACAATTGCGATCCCTCAATACCTCCAATAGTATGAATCGGTCATCTCTCTCATTTGAAGCTCTAATTCGAGTAGATACCTGTCTCCTGGCATAACAGTTTGTTTCTCTATATTGTTTTCCAGCTCTGTGAAACTCTCTGTCCAACCGATGCTTGAAGTCGTTGAGCGACATACCGATACGAACTTCCATCATTTATTAGAGCTACAGCTTGAGCTACTTGCTCGGTCTTTAGAGGCATTATGATTGGACAATATTTCAAATGAAATTAAACCAATCAGATCATGTTTAAGAATAATTTCGTTTCTTTCGTATTTGGATGGGTACAAAGTATAACGGAACCTTAGCTACACAATCTGTCTTTCCGTCCATCCTTCATAGCATTGTAGTTACCTCGTAAAGAAGGTACAAATATGAAATTTAGTAATATATACACTGTGGTGCAAAACAAGTGGATCACTTAGATTGATTCGGTGATTGGGTGTGAAAAGAGGCCCTATCGCTGGTCTCCTTGACATGAACCCTAATTCCTCCCTAATATCTTATTTTAAATCTTATATATTACATTAACTTTTTTCACTCGTACTCCCATTTTAAATATATACGTATATATATATTTTTAAATAAACTTCTTTTTATTAATATCATTTTCTTATTATTGCACGGTCCTTAAATATTAATTGTTCTATAATAATTATATAATAATCTCTATACATAATAATCTTATAATTTAAAATATATCTATTATAAAATCTAGTATCTAAATTAATAACAAATAATTCTTCTCCCCACTAACAACATCAACTAGTTTTAATTAATTTAAGACTTAATCTAGCAATTTATTAAATAGCTCATAATTTTCCCTTACTAACAATCAATCCAAGTGGTAGATTTAAACCTTTTCAAATCGCCCGGTGGAAAACCACTGTCCAATTTCTAAGAGCTCACTGATATTGAATATATTCAAAAATATATCCAAGTTCGGAGTTTTAATTGGTTTACCGGCTCTCTTATCTTTACTTTTCTTGTCACCCTTTTCATTTCCACCTCAAACTCTCCTTACTAATGACATCAATTAAAATCAATTTCTGCAACATTCGCGGTCTATCTCGCAATTCGAATTTACACGACGTATTTCAACATCTCGAACATGAAAAACCTGCTCTTTTAGGCCTATCCGAAACTATAATTGACGTAAATAAATCTAACTGTCGTGACTACCAATTCGAAAACTATACACTTCATTCAAAATTTCGAAAAAAAGGAGGGGTCTGCTGTTATATTAGAAAGGACATCCCTAGTAGGCGTTTAACTAATCTAGAATCCAATGAATTCGATGCCATATGGATCAAAATCACGTTAGGCCATTCAACTAAATTCTTCTGCATAATATATTTGCCCCCCAAAGACCCCAGATACAAACAATTTTTTGACTACCTCCTTGAGTGCCATTGCAATATCCTGAAAGAATTTCCATCTTCTGAAATATCTTTCCTAGGTGACTTTAACGTCCACAACAAAAATTGGCTAAAATTTTCTAGCCATAATTCCCCCGCAGGCTCCGACGCTGAAATCTTCTCTACGGCGTGTGGCCTCACACAAATTATTAACGGCCCCACAAGAATCCCAGACAAAGCCAATGAAAAATCCAATCTTCTCGATCTTTTCATCACTTCCCACCCTTCGTCCTATGAAGCAAAAATTTCGGCCCCTTTAGGTAAATCTGACCACAATCTGATAAAAATTAAAACCTCCGCCAATTTGCCAAAACCCCCGTCACCCCACTCCAACCCCAGAAAAATATGGCTAGTCGATAACGATAACATTAATTGGAATGGCATGCGTAACTTTTTTGCCGCTTACCAGTGGAATGAACTCTGCATCAGAGATAAAAACGCTTCAGAATTCGCAGACGCCCTTAACGAGGCAATTCAAATAGGCTTAGAAACCTATATCCCCTCAAAATTGATTAAAGGGAACAAGGATTCTAAGCCTTGGTTTGGTAGACAATGCGCAGATTCCGTCCGTGAAAAAAACAAATCTTTTCAGAAATGGCAACTTTCACAGCTAGAATGTGACCGAGTTGCATTTACCAAGTCGCGAAGCTCATGCAAAAAAATCATCTCTGAGGCAAAGAAATCATTCGACCAGAGGATAGCTGACCGTCTCGCATCTTGCCCCAATGGAAAACGGGCCTTTTTCTCGTTACACAAGGCAATAAATAGAAATTTCGCGTCCCCCTCACTTCCGCCCCTCTTTCGCCCAAATGGTTCAGTAGCCACGACCCCCGCTGAAAAAGCCGAATCACTAGCATCCTATTTCGCAACTAACTCCACTTTAGATGACAAAGGGCTTAACCCGCCCACTTATACCCCCCAAACCAACCTCATGGGCAAAATAATTTTCAGGCCCCAAATAATCATAAAAGCCATTAATAAATTAAATTCCAAATCCGCCGCAGGCCCGGATAACATCCCACCAATTCTCATTAAAAAATGCGCCCCTGAACTTGCCCCTATCTTATCCAAGCTATTCCAACTCTCTTACGAGTCGGGCATATTCCCCAAAAGCTGGAAAATAGCCAGAGTAACACCTATTCCTAAAAAAGGAGACACATCACAAATCTCTAATTACAGGCCTATCTCGATCACCTCTGTTCTTTCCAAATTAATGGAATTAGTCATAAACCAACACGTCCTTCATCACTTAGAAAACAATAAATTAATTCACGATAGGCAATATGGATTCAGACAAAATCGTTCCACAGGCGACATCTTAACCTATGTCACCCACACCTTGAACAATACTCTAGAGCAGGGGTGAGCAACCTTTTTAACCCACGGGCCAATTTAAATTTTAAAATTTTGTGGCGGGCCGCACTTACTAATAATTTACAAAGCTTTATATATATACTAATAAACATTATAATATAAAAATACAAAATTAAAAAAAAATATTTCATATATAAATTTTAATGCGACAAGAAAAGAACAAAAATGCAAAATTTAAAAAGTAAATATTTTATATAATTATAAGTGTATATAAATGTTAATGCAAAATAAAAACAAATAAAAGAAGAACAGAAAAACTAATTTACTTGAAAACTTTAATGAGAAATTTGGCACTGCTTTTTCGATATAAGCTGATCAATATCAGCCGGTATTGATGAAGTAGCTACACGTATGCAGCTTTCTAATCGAGCATCACTCAGTCTTGATCGGTGGTCATTTTTGATTAATTTCATGGTTGAAAATAATTGTTCGCATACAATTTAAGAAAAGAGATATCATTTGCTTTGAATTTTTCGTCAAAAGCGGAAATTTCTCAGGGCTCACATAAGATTTATAAAAATTATCGATGTTTACTGAGAAAAATACATTTTTTAAATCGGTATTATTCTGTATGTTAATCACTTCCATTTGAAAGTTTTCAGGAACTGTATCCACATCGATATTAAATGGTGAAGAAAACATTTTCATGGAAACCGCTATCTTCTCAGCTTTGAACATTTGGAATCGTAATTGAAATTCGTTGATTAAAATGTCTATATATTGTTCGTATTTTTGAGAAGTAGTAACGTTTTCTTTTTCTAAATATGGAAAGTGAGACACATTATTCTGCAAAAGATGCTGTTTCCACAATTTTAATTTGCGCTCAAAGCCTTGAATTTTTTCATACAAATTGTGAATAAACTGTCCTTTGCCTTGAAGTTACACATCAAGATCACCGAGATGCTGAGTTATGTCGATAAGAAACGCAAAATCGCACATCCATTCTTTATCACCAAAATGAGGAAAGGCATATTCCTTCATATCCAAGAACAATTGTATTTCACTTTTTAAGGCGTATACTCTTTTTAGCATTGCACCTCTACTAAGCCAACGTACTTCGGTATTGAAAACCACGTCGCCATATTCAGTTTCTAAATTGTTCAGGAATACTTTAAATTCACGGTGATTTAACCCGCGCGACTTTGTAAAATTGATTAATTTAATTATTGGTACTGTAACATTTGGAAAATTCAATCTTTTCGCACACAAACTTTCCTGGTGAATTATGCAGTGGTTAACGAATATTTCTCTTCCTGTGGCCTTCTTAATGTCTTGAAATAGCCTTCCCGATACTCCTACATTCATGCTTGACATTGCTGGTGCTCCATCTGTTGATATACCAATAATCTTCTCTAATAAAATAGAAAATTTTTCCAACACCGACTTTAGTTCATCATACAGGTCTTTGCCGGTTGTAGTCCCTTGCATTGGAACCAGTGAACACAATTCTTCAGTAATATTAAATTTAGTGTCAATACCACGTAAAAATATAGCAAGTTGTGCTGTATCGCTAATGTCGCAGCTCTCATCAAGTGCCAAAGAACAGTATTCGAATTTTGCAATGCGTTCACGAAGCGTTATCTTCATGTTTTGTATCGTAATGCCTTTTTATGTTATATTCTTTTAATGAAGACACAGTCTCTGAGCATAATAAGCATACAGCTTTATCTTTAACGACAGTAAAAAAATAATCAAATTTCCACTTTTCTTGGAAAATCCTGTGTTCATCCGCAATTTTCCGTATTTTTGTTTGCTTTTTCGACATGATATTAGGGATTAAAAATTAATTTAATTAATTTAATAAAAAAATCTAATATGATATTAGCTTTTTGATAATAATATTGCACTCACGTCTTTCAAGAAACCCAAAAATTAGTCAGTTAACAGCTCACAAGTCTGATACTGACTGTATCTATGAACTATGACAGAAGCAAACACAAGAAAGTGCTGACGCGACGCGTTCGTATTTCATGTTTGAACAAGTCGCCGATAAATGAGTAACTCGTCTATGTATTCGCGATTCAAACTAACTCGAAAGAAGTATACTTTGACATAAATCATATGTTTTAATCCGTCAAATTACATTCGATGGTGGCGCTAGTGTCAGATTGAATCGAATTGTATAGTATCCGATTTATAAATTGGCGACTACTACTAACATAACATTATAATTAATTTATTGATGGGAGAAAAATTAATAAATAACAAATTATTATTGTTTATAAATAATCGAGACGAATAATAAAATTCTATTTTAGAAATGCTCGGCGGGCCGCAGAAAAATATTTAAAGGGCCGCATGCGGCCCGCGGGCCGCGGGTTGCTCATCCCTGCTCTAGAGGCCGGAAAAGAAACCCTCGCTGTAGCCCTTGATATCTCCAAAGCTTTTGACCAGGTTTGGCACAAAAATCTTCTTGCCAAACTACCAGCCTTTGGATTCACACCAACACTTCGCAAATGGATTGAAAGCTTTCTGACAAACCGAAGTATAAAAGTTGTGGTGGATGGAACATCTTCTGAATCGTTCTCCACAAACTCTGGTGTTCCCCAAGGCTCTGTAATCTCCTCCACACTCTTCCTTATTTATATAAACGACCTTATTGATCAAACGGCAAACCCCACTCATTGTTACGCCGACGATAGCACTCTACACGGCAAACCCTCTCTCCCGAATAATCGAATCAATATTGCCTCCTCAATTACTCTCGACCTAGACAAACTGAATAAATGGGGCTCTCAAAATTTAGTTAACTTCAATTCAAACAAGACTCAATGTTGTCTAATTTCTAGGCGCGAAAATAGAGATTTCCCTGATATTCACTTCGATTCGAATACCCTGAAAATGTGTGACAGCCTATCCATGTTGGGCGTCTCTGTCGCATCTGACCTGTCTTGGAATGAACACATCTCCTCTGTGGCGAAATCTGCAGCAAGGAAGATTGGCTTCTTATTCAGGTCCAAGCGATTTTACAAACCCCCACAACTTCTCACCATCTACAAGGCCCAAATCCGCCCCTATCTCGAATACGGCTCTCATCTGTGGAGAGGAGCCTCAAAATATTCTCTTGCTACCCTTGATGCAATTCAGAAACGAGCCGTCAGGCTAATTGACGATTCTACCCTCACCGACTCCCTCGACTCGCTGGCTCATCGAAGAGATGTCTCCGCCCTTTCCCTTTTCTATAGATACTATCACGGCAGGTGCTCTGATGAGATAAAATCAATAATTCCCCCCAAAGCATGCTTTGCACGCAGCACACGTTTTGCCGACTCCCAACACTCTTTCGCGGTCAAATTAGAAAAGTGCCGGACCACTTCATTCGCGAATTCATATATCCCCATGACTTCAAGGAACTGGAACTCTCTCCCAGCCTCTATCTTTCCCAGCACCTATGATCTTCAAACCTTCAAAACCAGGGTGCATAGACACCTACGTCTACACCCTCTCACTTAAACAACTTTCCTTCTCTTCGGTAATGCAAGGGTCTTTCGAGATCCATAGGGCTACATCTTTACTGGTGCACCCCTTCTTGCATTCGATTGCATTAAAAAAAAAAAAAAAAAAAAAAAAAAATTCACGGAGACTTCTGCTGGTTCAAGCACTTAGGGTGACTTGTCGAGTTTGTAGAAGGCGCTGTTGAATTTGAGCCGACGAAATTAAATTAAAAGATGAGATATTCAAATCGAACTGATAAACATTAAAATATTCAATTTAATTCGATATTAGACGATAATCATTTAATACAATTCAATAAAGGGGGATTAGATTTCAAACCTGAAAATTTATGCTAGTTTAAATAAATTTAATTTTAAAGGGTTTAAATTAAACTAATACATTATTTTCACTCTAAAAATGTTTTTAAATATTTGCACAATCACAGAATGTATTAAAAGTTTAAATAAAATATGTTTTTTTGAAAATTATTTGAAAAAATTAAATTTTTCTAAGTGTTCCACTTTTGTATATTATTATTATATTTATTTTCACGAAATCAAAAAATCGTATTAAAATGTCTTTCAGAGCATTGTATAAGTACCTCGTAAAGAAGGTACAAATATGAAATTTACTAGTATATATTTTTATTATATTTCTTTTCCCGGAATCAAAAAATCGTATTAAAATGTTAATAGAATGATTATTTTGGAAGGAGATCGAATTTTGGAGGGGTCGAAAATAAATTGTATAGTATTTTATTTTTATTAATCCGGTAAATTAAATAGAATTAGGGTAAATTTTTTAAAATTTAATTCACTTTAAAATGACTGTTTAGGAGAGCGTCAAAAGTACTGATTTTTACACGACTTTTGTACCTAGAAGAATTTCCAATCCATTGAACCTAGAATTATGAAAAAATTATACAGATACGTCCATTCTCTTCGTACACTGCTCAACAAGAATTTTTATTCGTAAACCTAACAGTGGATCCAAGTAGAGTTTTATAGGCTGATTCTCATGACCTTTTTGAATTTTTTACAAAAGGTCAGAGTTTTAAGATATTTTTGATCTAAACTCCGAAAAAGGCCATTTTGGTCTACTCTTGAGTCGCCATAGATATGAAATAACAATATTTGAAATCAAAATATTTTGTTTCCTTAATAGATAAAAGCTTCCTCTTTGATTTTGGGATTATTGCTTGTTTTTAGCTCAATTAAAACTCATTTTATAAGTAAAAAACTAAGACCATGCTTATTATCCTTTAAAATACTGTAGTTTTATTAATATGAGTGGAAATTTTAGTAAAAACACACATAATTAATTATATAATTATTTATTGAACACGAATAAATAATAGAATAAATTAGGATGTTTAAGATCGACTTATTCTTCGATCGTTCTCAAGTAAACCACTTCGATTTTAGGTTCATGTAGTTTTAGTTTTTTCTGTAAATGGATTTATTATATAATCGAGCAAGCGGTAAAATGAAAATCAAAGAGGAAGCTGTGATTTCTATTAAGGGAATAAAATATTTCGATTTCAAATATTGCTGTTTCATATCTATAGCAAGTCAAAAATAGGACAAATTGGTATTTTTTGGCGTTTTGAGCAAAAATATCTCAAAACTCTGAGCTGTTGTAAAAAATAGTAAAATTATATATGAATCATCGTAAATAACTCTACTAGGATTAAATTGAAAGTTTCTTCAAGCTTATTTCGTGTGTTTATTTTCAAAATTTTTTAAACGAAAATGTCAAAAATTACATCCTCTACAACTTTTCTTCTAATTATTGACATTTTCGTTTAAAAATTTTTGGAAATAAATACACGAAATGAGGCGGAAGGTCAAAAATGAAGATTCTAGGCCTTTGAACCAATCTCAACCAACATCAATCAGTAAACTCTAGTTTGCCATAACGCGAAACGCGTTTTTACTGCAACATATATTATTTAACAATCGCTATTGTGGCTTATTTCCTTATTCCTTCTTTCATCTCTCTCTTTCTCTCTCTCTGCAAAATGATAAACAATATCAGAGACCATCATTGTAGAATCAGAAAATTTTTATGGAATATGCCGATTGTTCAAGTAAAGGTAATTTCGTTATAATAGGGCAACAATATTTTGTGAAAAACAACCCCTCTGACATATTATTAAAAATATTCCATTCCATCGGATTTAATAGATGACATCATCTTATGATTTTCTAGCAACAATATTTGTTTAGTTTGGGTAAAGAATTACCAAAACTAAATATTTCTAAAATATCTAGATTTGATGTGGATATTTTGGGTGAGCGAGATAGAGGATGGATTTGGCGTGATGCATGTCTGTCATTGGGATGCCTTAAGACTGCGTGATTGCCCAGCCCCAAACTCAAACTCTGTCCGTTTCGATGGACATGGACATGGACAGGGAGGAAGGTGGCTGCTCTGGCCTCGAACTCGGCGCGCTCGCCGAGAGGAAGATGGGCACAAGAATAGAATGATGAATGAACGGCATGCGGAAGGGAAGACAAGTCCCGAGGACTTCCAATTCAATGAATTAATCGCGACGTCATCAAAGATAAAACCAAGCGACTGACTCTCTTGACGTAGATCACAAAATAAAAATCATTTATTTATTCCGTGAATATTTTAAACGGACATCGACTCAGAGAACACACCACAGCGAAACTATTTTCAATTTTATGGAAGGATGTAAAGAGAATAAGACAGCAAGATTAAAGTTTAAAAAACAAAAATACTTTCATACGATATCTATCAGTAATAAAGCTGTTAAGGCTTTAATTTTTGAGATTAATTTTATTAAGAGTTGAAATTTGCTCATTCTTGAGAACGATCATAGAATAATTTGATTATTTACTCTCGACTAACATAAACTGCGGTAGAGTCGACACTATTAAAGACTTGGTCATAATTTTTGACTCGAAACTTACATTCAGCGATCACCTGGCCTACATTGTAGGTAAAGCTAATCGGAGCTGGGGATTTGTATTTCGAAACACGAAATCATTTAAAAATCCTAATACAATTAAATACTTATATTTGACTCTAATCAAATCTTTGATATGTATGCATCAACAGTCTGGAGGCCAATCGGAAAGAATAACATGGACAGACTGAAGAGAATTCAGCACAAAGTGTTAAGACATCTATGGTAGGATACCTTTCCGGAAATCCTTTGTCGAGATATGACCAACTTCAACTGCTGAAACTTTCTGTCTTGCTTCTGTTACATTTTCCATGATTGCCTCCGATGTTATATTTGTATACAAAATTAAGTCCAACAAGGTGAATTGTCCAGATCTTCAAAACTTATTTCCAATTCATAACTCAAATTATGTACTTAGAAATAGACTACCTTTTTATCCAGAAGTACCATCCACCCGGCACTCTGAAGCTAATCCAATATTCAGATTAAGTAGATGTTATAACGATTTATCTAAACAACTAGAAAACCCCTTGGATTTCTCATTGAACATTAATAGAGTCGCAGTCTTGTTCAAAATGTTGACCCTAGTCTACAAGTAACTATTCTACTATTATATTTCATTATATTACTATTATCTTATATTATTTTTATATTTCTATATTGTTATTTAACATATACTCTATTATTATTATATTAATTTAATGATATTACTTCGTCAATTATTGTTAATTTTGTTATACTTAATAATTATTGTATTATATTTTTTTTTTTTTTTTTTTTTAATGATATTGATGAGAGAAGGAGATACACCAGAAGGTGGATCCCCTAAAGGCCTGTATGGGCTGGCCCCTCAATCGTGAAAAGAACAGAGCAGAAGGAAAAGAAGCCGGGATCACGAGCCAATCTCAGAAACTTAGATACAATTCAATATCCAATTTACCAAGGTTTTAGGGCTTCGAGCAGTGGTAAATTCTCCGCGCGATAAATTCGGTTAAATTTATCTCCCACTTAATTTTTATTACCAGACCCTATACTTACAGAAAAAATGTCTGGGTATAGCCGGGAATCGAACCCGAGACCTCCGGGTTGCCAGTCAGTTGTTCTGACCATTACACCACCGAGGCGGATTATATTAATGTATTAGGCATTTAGCCGTTGAAAATAATAAATAAATAAATAAATAAGTCGATCGAAATGTCGTAGTTTATTGTATTATTTGTTCGTGTTCAATAAATAATTATAATTAATTAATTATGTGTGATTAGAAGTGTAACTAGTCGATGGCGAGTATGGTGAGGCCCATAGGCGCCTCCGACAAAAGGCAATTGTAAAAAGACATAGTAATTCTTCATGATGGCAAAATTGTGCATAAAACTTCTTTACCTCGTGTAGAAGCTACTACAATAATGATTGTATATTAGGGTGTCCATTATTAGCAAGTTGATTTTTTTGCAGCGCCCCCTAAATTTTTAGCTTATAGTCTAAAAAAAAATATTAGACCAAAAACAGCTCTTAATATTATTCATAAGTATTAAATTTTGTTAAGGGAGATAATGGTGTGGGTTCTTGGTGAAACATTTGAAATAAAGTAAAAAAAATTTTGAAAAATTCTAGAAACTTTTTAAAATTTAAAATATAAAATACTAGGTGTGTGCCCCATCATCTGACCACTTCTCTTCAGATGATGGGGCACACACTGAGACATGGGGGACTGTTTAGGGATATCTTGGAGGGGGGGGGGAAGAAAAGGGGAAGGGGAAGACCCAGATTAGAATATTTCAACCAAATAATTGGGGATATGGGATGCCAGACATTTAGAGAGGTCAAACAGCTGGCGGGGGACAGAGTCGAGTGGAGACGGATTGTTGGATCAAACCAGTCTTAGGACTGTATACTCAATGATGATGAAAATACTAGGTAGGTTTCACAAAAATATTGTGAAACCTACCTAGTAAGTATTTCAAAAAGTTTCTAAAATTTTTCAAAATTTTCTTTACTTTATAAGTATTAAAGTTGAACTTATATATAGTAAATTTTTAGATTTTCTTACTCTTACGGGGAAATTATTATTATTTAGATTAAATTTTTGTCATTTACTTCGAAAAATATCTATTTCTGACTGTATTATAATAAAAAATTGAGAAAAAAATTTAAGAATGGAAAATAATGTATTACATTACATGTATTTGGATCTTCAAATTTAACTTCGAATAACTCTTGAATAAGTGAATTTATAAAAAATCATTAAAGACCTTTCTTGTAGAGCATTTAATTTCCTACAAGAATATGTATTTCTCGTTGATGTATGTTCACTTGTTCAAAAGAAAAAAAAATTAAATGTATAAAGTTGCAAAATCCCATGTTATTTAAATGGGAAATGTATCGTCTGTATCGGTTTAATATGAATATTAAGAGCTGTTTTTGGTCTAATATTTTTTTTAGACCATAAGGTAAAAATTTAGGGGGCGCTTCAAAAAAAAATAAACTTGGTAAATAACGGACACTGTAGTAAAAGCTAATATCTTGAAGTCTCGCTGAGAGTGGCAAAAATTAGTATATCCAAATTTTAGAAGGAATGATTCAATGAGATTCCAGGTAATTTTTGGCAAAACCGTCACGTGCTAAAATTCAATTTCATTGAATACTTCAATTTGTGACCTTAATTGAGTCCATGAGTTCCGTAGTTTTTACCTGAGGACCCTTTGAAGTCGCGCTTGCCGGGATACCGATTACAATACTTTCCCCCATGCTTCACATTGGATAAAGTAAAAAATATGCAGCAAAAAATGTTAATTGAAAAAGACCGTTTTGCCAGGAGGATTCGAATCACTTGCTATGTGCCTAGCTTGCTATAACAACAAAACGATTTTTTCTGTGCCCAATTGGGTTATTCAACCCGTGAGAAATAACAGATAAAATATTTTTAATTAAAAGACTGCACGGAACTGATCGAGTAAGTAATTGTAATAAAGTAGCATAAATTGTTTTTATTATTAATTTCTTAGTTTTTAGTCAAAATCTTTAAAATTAAATATATATTTATATAGATTATAGAACGTTCTTATCCAAATAAGCAAATACTAAACTCCTACCTTTGAGAGACACAGACGAAGTGATGATGTGGTGAAAGGGGGCTCTGCAAATCCTGTTTTATTTAGTTTTTATTCATTTTTAGATTTAAAAATTTACAAGTCGAGTACAAAACGTAAATGCCTTCTAATCAAGCTAGCTCGGATTCAAGCCCGATTCGCAGCAATCCGACTTTAATCTTCTTCTTAGAGTGCCATACCCGAAATGGGCGTCGGCGCCTCTCCACATATACCTGTGCCTGAGTGTCTTTAGTTGTTTTACACAGATATACGGGATCTACTTTTTAACGCCAGTTCCGAACGGCTAGTTTGAAGTGGTTTACTAGGCAATTATACTCTTGGTAGGTTGCCATTGCTTTCCAAGAGGAGGCGGCTGCAAATATCTGCCGAGACTCAGTCTCGAATCAGCATACTTCGGGTCACCGGCCCGACACTCTAACCACTGACCCACAGTCGACTTTAATCTGATCCCTACAAAATTGAGAAAAAATTAATTAATATAATAGTATCGTAAAATGGCTAATGGTTAATGCCGAGAAAGCAAAAAAAATAATTTAGAAACGAATCATGTGCCAATAGAAGAAACGGAAGGATTTATTTTTATTAATAAACATTTCAGGGGAAAATTATCAAAATAAAATACATCGTAACACAGTTATTTTTCAATAACTATCAATTAGCCTCAGAAAAGATATTTCATTTTAATAGGTAAAACTGACTGTTTTTGAAATCTTTAATAAGATTGGAGGAAAAAGTGAAAACTTTTTCCAAGTCTTGTTATGCTTATTTTCGGGATTTGCTAATTTTTTTGTCGGTAAATAGTTTGAGCTAGAAATAAGGCATTAACCTGACTCAGTTGACTATAAAAAAGTTTTGGTATTTTTACGTTGTTTTTTCTAGCCTAATGAAGTAAAAATGCCTTTGATAATATGTCAATGTTCTGCGTAAGAATCTACTGTGCTGATTGCTAGAAGAGCAATTGACCTGTCAATCATGGGTAAACAGCATCGAGGAGCATAAAAAACTATTGGCTTTAGAGAAATGGGTGTCCAAACTTTTGGCTTCCTTGGGCCATATTTGAAGAAATAAAATTGTCTCGGGCCGCACATAAAATATATTGATTCTAACGATAGATTTTAAGCAAAATGTATAATAATGATATCCGCTTTGACAATTATCCTAGAATGACTGATGTCATATGTGGAAGTCATAGTACATTTAAAAGTAAACAATAGACAAAAAAATAATAATAAACAAGCTTTCGTATTGTTTAATTATTATAATTAAGAATAGACAGAAAAAACAAGATATTATAACCAACTAAAAGAAGGATTGTCTATGTATGAATGTACGAGGATAAGTCAAATATCACTCCTCGTTGCTCCTCTTTGGTGCAATCTGACATGCTTATGCTGTTGTAGCTAGCCGACAACTGACGCGATCGTGATTAAATTCCTCACACGTGACCACAGACGCGCCAACTCAACGCATGCGCATGCGGCCGCCTCCTATCATAGTTTAATAAAGTTGTAGTATGAAAAGTGTTGGTAATTTTTTACTTATCCTGGTATATCTTTGAAAACAAATGAAAAATGATGAGTGTTTAAATTGATGATATGCTAAAACTAATACATTTACTACTGAGGATGGTCTACCAGTGGTCAGCGAAACTGTATGATAAATTAAAAATAATCATCATCATCATTGAGTATACAGTCCTAAGACTGGTTTGATGCAACAATCCGTCTCCACTCGACTCTGTCCCCCGCCAGCTGTTTAACCTCTCTAAATGTCTGGCATCCCATATCCCCAATTATTTGGTTGAAATATTCTAATCTGGGTCTTCCCCTTCCCCTTTTCTTTCCCACCTCCTCCAAGATATCCCTAAGCAGTCCCCCATGTCTCAGTGTGTGCCCCATCATCTGACCTCTTCTCTTCTTCAGACTCTTCCACAAGGTTCTTCTTTCTCCGATTCTTCCAAGAACTTCTTCATTTGTAATTTTATCCATCCATTTAAAAATAATAAATAATAGTAATTTACAAAATTAGCAATACTCGAAATTTCAAGAATTAAATCTACAGTCAATTAAATCCAGAACTTATCTGGAAGGATAAATTAAACATTTAAAACTACTTACAACTCTTCTAAGTAATAATAAAGGGAATAGTTAAAATATTGATAATAATCATGCACAAGCATCATATGATGATGTTAATTCGATAATGTTGTATCCCTGTATTGACGTAAATGAAGTTTAAAAACTTCATGTACTTACTATTTGGATTTAAATTGGGAAACAAGCAAATAAATTGGGTATTTTTAAAGACTCTTTATATGTGTAGGTACATTATCGGCATTTTGGGACAATTTTTTTAATAAAAGAATTAAAAAAAAGTTTTTCATAAGTTTACGATTTTGTGTTGGGCTGCATTGGTATTAGAGCTGGACCGCGGGTTGGTCACCCTTACTTTAGAGTAGTGTTCCGCAAAATGTGTGCCGCGGCACACTGGTGTACCTTGGTCATTAGTTGGTGTGCCGCGGAAAAATGTCTAATTTTGTGATGATAATTCACCTAAACATACCTGAGAGTTTTACGAACAACCTTATCAACGATTGCTCCAAATTTTGATCGTCTGTCCTCAGTTAAGGAGGATCTCATTTCTCATTAAACGTCTTTTAATATTATATTGATTATAATAATAAATAAATATTAAATAAACATTGTTTTTTTTTCTTTCGTGTTCCTGTAAAATTTCTTGATTTGGTAGGTGTACCTTAAACACAAAAAGTTTGCGGAACACTGCTTTAGAGGATATGTAAACAGAGAACAAAGACTAGTCAATGGTTGCTTTAAAGAATATTTTTTTTTTAATTTTCAAAATTTACAATCCGGAAAAAATAGGACAGTAATGTTCTTACACTTGGTGAGCACGAAATTGACAGAAAGGATCCATGATGGGCATCGAACTGTGCTTGGAATTTCTTTGCACTCTCCAATGGATCAGACATCGCCATCGACATCTTAACCCTTTTTTATTATTTATTTTTTTCTTCCTTTTATCCTATCAGACATAAGCTTCGATTCACCTGTTGTTATTTCACTAAACAATCCATTGGAGTTAAATAGTAACATTGTCAATATATTTCGATTATTTATGTCCATCGATTAAATTAATAAGTAGTTGTAGAGGGAAATAAGGACAATAGCTTATGCAAGCATTTTCCATTTTATGCCAACGTTTCGTCAACTTTGTTGACTTCCTCAGGGCTCTAAAAAATTAATTTCTTTGCATATTTGTCATTTTATAAATATTCATTCTTAGCAAACACATATATATGGAAAAAATAAAGGAAGATATTTTTAGATTTAAATAGGAAATATTTTCAATCTGTGCCTATATGTGTTTGCTAAGAATGAATATTTATAAAATGACAAATATGCAAAGAAATTAATTTGTTTGAGCTCCTGAGGAAGTCAACAAAGTTGACGAAACGTTGGCATAAAATAAAAAATACTTGCATAAGCTATTGTCCTTATTTCCCTACAACAACTTATTTATTGTATATATACTTTTCACCCATATTTTTTTTATCCAAGTTCGCGTTTGAATTCGTAGTGATATTTTTCTTGAGATCTGAGATCCAGGAATCTAACAAGAACAAAAATGAAGGAACCTTCCACGAAATACGTGTTTAATAAGGCGAAAAAAGGAAGATTTGAAAGTATTATAAATGAAGATGATTAATGGTATTTAAATTCTTAATGGAATAGAAAAAAAAAACAACAAAAATTTGTATTCTTTTGGTTTATTAATATTATAATAAATATTAAATAAACATATTAATATTAGTGATATAAAATTTTATTTAAATAATTCATAACATTAAATAATTTATTATAATTTTGTTTTTATAAATCAAAAGAAAATAATGCCTTGCATAAAAATAAATATACGAATTTTATAATTATAAGTTTAAATTATACCTTTACCTAATAAATTTATTGTAAAAGGATGAGAAATAAAAAATAATTCATTTAAAATAGATTTATTTTATAAAATTCTTTCATATACAGATCTAATACTGTCATGAGATTTTAGTTGCACTTAGATAGGAAATTTGGAATTTATTAATTTTGTTTATTCGCTGATGGTTGATGATGTTGTTGAACAATTACCTGCTCTTGTTGATTTATATGATTTTGTTCATTATTTGTATGAACCGCTTGTGGTATTTCATTTTTCGCCGTATCAACTTGGTCATGGATTTGATTTGAGATTTTATTATTATCTTGGATAGGTATTTGATTTAATTGAGGTTGACTTTGACTTGGCTGCTGATGAGGTTGAGGTTGTTGAAACTGTTGTTGTTGTTGTTGTTGCGCCTGCTGCTGTTGAAATTGCGCTTGTTGCGGAATTTGGGCTTGTTGGTGCGCCTGTTGTTGCTGGTGAATTTGGCCCTGTTGGTGCGCCTGTTGTTGCTGCTGGATTTGGCCCTGTTGGTGCGCCTGTTGTTGCGCCTGTTGTTGCTGAAATTGGGCATGTTGTTGCTGCTGAATTTGGGCCTGTTGGTGCGCTTGTTGCTGCTGAAATTGAGCATGTTGTTGCTGCTGAAATTGGGCCTGTTGTGCTTGTACTTGGGGATGATGAAACTGGCCCTGTTGTTGAGGCGGAACTTGGCCTTGTTGCATTTGATGGTGAATTTGTTGTTGTTGCATATGCGGTTGCGCTTGTGGATTATGATGCGCTGCTGGATGCATAGGCGCTTGCATTGGAGGCATTTGTCCTCCAGGGCCCATATATCCTGGTTGCCCTTGGAACTACAATTAAAAGATTGAGAAGATATTAGAAAAACTACGTTAAGTGTTTAATAAACAAAAATATTATACAAAATACATACATTCTGTGGATTATCATGTGGCAGAACATGCTCGTATCCAGGGGGCAAGTGCAGGACAGCTTGGGGAGGAAGCTAAAGGGTTTAAAATCATTTTACACTCTAAACTAATCAAAATTACTAAAAGTATATAAAAGAAAAGGAAAAACTAGTGATTTAAAAAAAAGAAGTAATAATTAAGAATGTTGTGATTAGTGCCATAAATTTATTAGCCCCCTCGTGCTATGAGGCTTATAAGCTATAAGGGAGCTCAAAGTTTTGTATTTTTCAAGTACTACCGAATAAAGAAATTCATGTGGATCTCAAAAAATGTTTATATTAAGTTACTTTAGAACAGCCCTTCTCTATTAAATTTTCCTAAGGACCAATAACAATTATTTTATACAAGGTCAGAAAATGAAAAAAATCCAAATATAAGATAGAGAAACCCGAGGGGTGAACAGCGATTGGAATTAGGTGTACACCGTCTTTGGAATTATTTAGAATTACTTTGGAATTCATTAGATAAACTATTGTCATCTATTGTCTTCTACTTGGAAATGAAAGTGGAAGTGGAAGTAGGTGTACACGATTTTAGGTCGCGGTTCACTCCTCGGGGAAACCCATTAGTTATATCAAGTGTATATTTTTCTAGAGCTGACAATAATATCAGAATGTTTTCTTGATAAAACCACATTATGGTCTTAATATATTTATTAAAAAATTAACAAACTTATAAGGGATCGCACCCATACTAGGTGACCCGTTCAGCGGGGGGGTCTTCAAAATATCACGCTTGATCACAGGGGGGTCTTCAAAATATCACGCTTGATCACAGGGGCGTGGGGGGCTTAGGTATTCGTCGTAACTTGTTTATTGACGATGTTCAAAAAAATCTCCCAAAATGATCGCAAATATTGATTATTCAAACGAAGTTGAAATGAAATGATTTATTTTCTTCTTATAGTTCAAAAAAATCTCCCAAAATGATCGCAAATACTATAGTAGTACTATAAGAACAAAATAAATAATTTCATTTGAACTTCGTTTGAATAATCAATATTTGCGATCATTTTGGAAGTTTTTTTGAACATCGTCAATAAACTGTTTATAAGTTACGACGAAGACCTATGCCCCCCACGCCCCTGTGATCAAGCGAGATATTTGAAGACCCCCCCCCTCTGAACGGGTCACCTAGTATGGGTACGTTCCCTTATATGTTTGTTAATTTTTTAATAAATATATTAAGATGTCATACCAGAATGTGGTTTTATCAAGAAAAGATTATGTTCTCTTGGGATTTATTCTAGCTCTAAAAATTTGAAAATCTAGTCCATCAATAAGGTAAATGTGTCTTCCCCTCTGATTTTTTTAGGCCTTATATTTGAAGCCTTTACTTAAAAATAAAGTAGGAATTAGTTTTAAAAAAATTAAAAATATTCTATGTTTCTCTAGCTAAATAGTACTTGTATATAGCAAGCATTACAGGATTGTACACCAAATTCACCCTTTTGCAAATCAAGTTTTCTACAAAAAATTTTTATTCATACTTTCTGTGGGATTTACTTTGGAATTTGAAAGAAGATAATCTGAGGGAGCCTCTACAAGACCCAGAAAGTGCGTGATCTTATTGGATAGACAAGGCAAACTACTCGTTTTACCAGGATATTCTTTTAAAGAGCCTGATCGAAGAAATCTTTTCAAAAATAAAATTTTGTTCGAGAAATAAGCTAACTGATTTTCCATATCATAGGCATTTAGTAGATGTCATTAATGGCTATGTTGCAATTGTTATTTTTACAAATTGGTACAATTATTAACATGAATACGAACATAAAATGACCAATAGCTGAATTCAAATTTCATTATGAGGAAACTGGGCCACCCGCAACTTTCCAACAGGTTATGTTTAGGATTTATTTTAATCAATACAGTAATTTAAAGAAGTTCTTGAAAGAATTGAGGTCAGATAATGGGGCACACTGAGACACGGGGATATGTTGGGGGGGGGGAGGAGAAAAGGGGAAGGCCCAGATCAAAATATTTCATCCAAATAATTGGGGATATGTATGGGATGCGAGCCATTTAGGGAGGTCAAACAGCTGGCGGGGGACAGAGCCGAGTGGAGACGGATGGTTGCGTCAAACCAGTCTTAGGAATGTATACTCAATGATGATGATGATTATTAGTAATTTATTCAAAACATTAGAACATAACATTTTACCCAAGTTTCTTCTAGGCAGAACCTGTTCTGTGTTGCGAATCCCCCGTTGTATTTTTAAAAAATAAATTCACTAGCAAGTAAAAAAGCATAGTTGTTGCTTGATAGTGTTGGCAAATATATATAAGAATTGTTACCAGATGTAAAATGCGTGAAATAACAATCCGAATAAGGGAAAAAGAACCCAGTCCTACTACGACTCAACTTATCTAAAGGCTAGTTTACACCAGCTTAGTACTAAGCATTAGTACTAACCACTCGCACTAATTCTGTGTCGTGAAAACACACAATATAAGTAGTTAGTATTAGTAGAATGGCATATGCGAGTGATTAGAAATGGTTTCTATTTACTAATGGCAAGTAGCTTCCCCTACCTATATATTTTTCACTGTTTTTCAATTTTAATAATATACAATTTAGGAATTCAAATATTTAATGAATTTGATAATTATGTAATATGATCATTATTAGTTAGATTTTCTTTTTATTATTTGTAAAGGGAATCAAATTTAATCAAACATTCAATAATAATTTAAAAAACAATTGAACAAGCAACTCAAATTAACGATACTCGGCGTTTCGGTTGCAACTCCAGGGAATTGCCTAGTAAAGAGGGCCTTATAGATTTGGGAAATATTTTTTTTTAAATTAATTGTAAATTTGTGACAAGTGAGTAATAAATTCATTCAAAAAAATTGTTTGTAGATTTATTGAAATGGCCGAAAAGTGGACAGCAGAAAAAACAATACAAATTCCTTGTCCACACGCGTTTTTCATTTTTCAATTCCTTTTCAAGCTCTTCTATTAACGACGTTAAAATAATATTCAAATAATGATTAAAAATGAGGTTTGACAACTCGAATTGCCATCTTGCAACTTTCACTATACACAAATTAAATAAATAATGAAAATTTTTCAAATATTCTCTTAACTTAATTTAAAACATGTTTCACCAAGAACTCACACCATTCACCCTTAATAAAATACACTAATTACATTTTAGTTAGTAGTAGAGACTTGTGAACCACTACTAACCAGTTAGTCTGCTAAGTGCTTAGTATATGGAAAAGTACTAAGTCCGTGTAAACTAGGCTTAACTATGAATTCCATTTGATTAACTTCTTTGTAATAAATAAAAGTGTGAATTCCTTAACAATTAATTTACATTCGATTTCATTTTTACGAAATCTTAAAAAAATCAATATTTTTGTAGAAAAATTTGACTTGCAAAAGGGTGAATTTGATTTACAAAAAGTTGAATTTGGAGTGCAAATCCTATGTATATTTTTAATATATTTATCCGAAAATTACGCACGAGAGGGTTAGAGCTAAATAAAATTCTATCTAATTTGTTTTTCTATTATATTATCTACACTACTTACTAATCCTCTGGCAATCATATTATCAACTTCAGCTTGGCGTTGTTTTTCGAATTGTTGATATTCTTCATGCGTATAAATTTGTTGTTGATCAAGAGATTCCCAGCCAGGATCTTTTTCGAATTCAGGTTTTCTGGTTTGCGCTATAAATTCCTTGTAGCTAAAATAATTACAAAAAATATTAATAATTGGGAATAATAAGTATTAATCCCTCTCTTAATGGAACAAAGAAGCAATTTGAGATGGGATAGAAGAAGATGTGGAAGAGTATGTAGAGCAATGGTTCTTAAGGTAGTTGTTTCGCGACAATACTAGCAAAATTTAATACTAGAGTATATAGAACAGACAATAAGGATTCATAATTCATAAGCCCAAAACTTTTTGCTGTTTATGTACTGTACTGTTTAGAAAATTCAGCAATGTCCAATTTGGTCTTGATGGCAAAAATAAATAAAATAAAATGTTTATTAATTAAAATAGTAAAATAGTATAATTATTTAATCCGGGTGTCTTGTGTATAACAATGTGACCAAACAAGCTTGAATTTTATTAATCAAATGAAGTTATATAATTTAAGGTGAAAGAATAAATAATGATATTATCGAAACAATATTTTGTACTTAGAAAATTCGGCAAAGAGCCATTGCTCTGAATAAATAAAATTAAATATTTATTGATATTTAAGATATAGAAAGAATTAATCTTGATTTTGTTGTTGACTACTTCGCAACAACAACGGCACTTAATCACACGAAACGATAAATAAATAATAATCAAACGATAAACGATAAACGATAAAAAAACAGCCCAGAGCACTTTTCACTTCACTTGACCATCTTGCCACGCTGATGATTAAAAACCTCCACGCCTTCACTATAAACCAATCCCAAATATATTATAACAGTTACAGTACCACTACTAGCCAATCCCGTGCTCGTTTAACAAATCTGCCAACATTGTCCGAGCTTGAATATTTTTATCATAGAAATGACAGATAAAATACATTATAAAGGTCGATTTATTAAACAAAAAGTTCTTAATAAAAGATTAAAAGCTGTTGCCCCAATGGCTGAAGCGAAAAAACATAAAAAAAGTACTAAAGTTAATCCACTTTTTAGGTTAAATATATACGTTGTTTGAATATTGTAAGAGTTCGTGGCTGTGATGAAACTATACTAAATGAAGGAGGAGGTATCAGCCAAAGATGGAATCACTGGGTTCAATAAAACACCTTTAATGAGACGTTTCGGCCTAAATTTTATTTGGCCATCTTCAGTCAATTAGGAGTTATACACAAAATGCGGTACATATGTGATCGAACCAAGCCTTGTCAAAAATAAAAATTTCTTTTAGCTTCATGCGAATTTTTAACGTGCCTGGACCCAAAATTTTTGGGTCCAGGCACGTTAAAAATTCGCATGAAGCTAAAAGAAATTTTTATTTTTGACAAGGCTTGGTTCGATCACATATGTGTACCGCATCTTGTGTATAACTCCCAATTGACTGAAGATGGCCAAACAAAATTCAGGCCGAAACGTCTCATTAAAGGCGTTTTATTGAACCCAGTGATTCCATCCTTGGCCGATACCTCCTCCTTCATCTAGTATATATACGTTGTTGCCAGGTTGTTTTAAGTGTAAATTTGTCATTATACATTTTTCATTATATATTTATTATTATCTCAGAAACTGTGTTGTAACTATGAATTAAAATTTCTTAAAATATGTATTAGTTATTGTTTAATGTTGGTTTAGTTTTTTATAACAATGGTAAGAAGAGTTTCTTAATTATAATTAAATATGTACGTAAACTTTCCGATATCCCGTATAGTGCAATGTATAAGAGTCTGAAAAACTCTATCTTTGGAATTTAATATCTCCTAAGAAAACCCATATGGTGAAACAACTACCTTAACCGGTGCTCTGTGAGCTTTTTGCAAGTGCTCCGCGAAATGATGAAAGATATTTCTTGATTGTTAACCATTTTTCAAGATTTCTAAAGATATATAAAAATGATATCAGTGGCGCTCAAAAGTATTGTTATCTACAGAAAAATATTTTTAAAATAATTTATTTGAGTAATTTATACATTCAAAAAAATTTTGGCGCTCCAGTTTTTGACCTTTCGCGGTCCGCCAGTTGCCGACCGTTGGTTTATAACATAAGAAATACATTCATTAATTCAGATCTTACATAAATATCAGGTATCCTGTTTTTGTTTTGTTTTTAGGCTAATTAATTAAAGTGCTCCACAAATTTTTCATATAATCAAAAGTGCTCCCTGACTTTGAAAAGGTTAAGAACCACTGATGTAGAGCATGCCGAGACTCAAAAGACACAATCAAACACATTTGGGCATGTCCAAAGGCACCAGAAATAGAAGGGACAAGATGGGGAGAGGTCGGCACAAGTTCAGACGGGCAAAATCTAATCAGCTCTTAATCGCAATATAAAATATACAAATAATAAAATCAAGTTTTGATATTTTCATTGTTTTTTTGAGCTAGAGCAGTGGTTCCGAAATTGGGGGCGATCGCCCCCAAGTGGGCGATTTGGGTTATCAGGGGGGCAATAAATAAGTGGGGGGCGATGAGTATTCAAAGGGGAAAAATTAAAATAGTACTGTACAGTAGAAACGGATTAGATTCTAGATCCATTTTTGTTTGAAGCTGTGGATAAGCTTGATAACTCTTTGCAGATGGAGTTTCTACATCTGAAGTATGACTGGGAGGCGAAAATCATTTTCTTGCAGAGCGGTTATGAGTTAGCTTGGGTGAAGCTTATGGGCACTTATCCACAACTGTGGGGAAAAACTGAACCACTTCTCATCTCGTTCCCGTCAGCATATTTAGTTGAAAAAAGATTTAGTTCTGTTGTCCAGCTCCTCTCAAAACAAAGAAATAAATTAAACGTGTGCCTCAAAGGAGCCTTGCGCCTGAACTTGACGAACATAAAGTCGGATATTCAAGGTTTAACTGAAATCCACCAAGCACAAGGCAGCCATTGAAAAAGTAAATTAAAACAATAACAAAGTTTTCAAACTTTCATTTACTACATACTTATATGAAACAACTTTTTCAGCTTTAAAGCTTATTAAATCCAAATATCGTTTAACGGGGATCCGGAAAATTCATCGACCACAATTCACAAAAATAATTCATCGACTAAGACAATGCACGAATAGGCAATAGACCGACGCCCTATAGGTCGAAGATCAGCTCATCGATAACAATTCAACGACATTTTCGATAAATTATCGTCGAAGAATTTTCCTAGAGCCCGTTTAACGCTGAAAAACGTTGAAAATTCTTTACGTTCAGGAGTGTGAAATATTGCACGAATATTTTTAATTTGTTAGGTAGCAAAAAACAATCACACTTTATTTCAATAATTTTTGTATACTTGAAACAAATCCTAAAACTACTTCTTTTCATATGCATATTGTTTACAAAAATTATATAATTATAGAAAAAATTTATTTTTAATATTTGGGGTCGCTAAAAAATCTCGATTATAAAAAGGGGGCATGAATGGAAAAAGTTTAAGAAGCGCTGGACTAGATGATTCGTGAATTACATTGTATATTATAATGTTAGTATTTATTTCTTACTAGTGTTCTTTAATTTAAGCCATTTCAATACCATCTGTTAATTTTTTTTCAAACCTTATTCAATTGTAGAACCTGAAATTTTTTGTCTTTGTATATGTATTTTGTATCGAGATATTTTGCAAAAAAACTGTATCTGTATCTAAATACATCAATAGGTTTAATTAAGTATTTATACGAGTATAAATTACCTTATAAGACCATCTTTATTAACATCAGCCTCAGCGAATACATGCTCTCGCATTCTTTCCATTTCTTCAGCTCTTTCACGCATATCATCTTCAGGAGCACCAGAATCATATAATTTATCGAGCTCTTTACGAAATAGAGTTTTCACTTCATTTTCATCCCAAACTCCATTTCCATCAAGATCATGTAAATTTATTTATAATTAATATCAACACTTTTGCAGTCGAAAGACAAGTCGCTTTTAAAAAAATGAAAAAATGTAAAATAGCGAGCAAAGTTGCTTGCCTTAATTTCAGCATCCACCAACAAAGGATTGTAAATCGTTTAATAAGTTGTGATTCTTAATTAGTTTTATAGTAATTCAAAATATAAAAAAATACACTTTTTGAAGTTGTCAGATGTTTCCCTTAAATTGCTATTATAATATAAAAGTTGGCAAAATTTCAATTCGCTAGCTTATCGGAAAGTATGAAATCTTTTAAATTTGAATACATTGCTTGAGGCTTTGTAGACTAGCTTGCGACTGTTACGTCAAAATAAAAATTTCAATATGACATTTTTTATGCTTAATAGTATTATTTTATTCGACGGGGTGAGTGAAATTATTTTAATCAGCATTTAAAATGTTAGTGATGGTGGGTTATTTAAATTTCTCTCACCTTCAATATTAAAATTGTCTATGAAAATTCATCACAATTTGTGGACGATTATAAAATCTACGAGGCTATGACAGACGGACTTAAATTTTAAGAGGTCCTAGAAGAACCCTAATAACTCTGCTAGTCACGAATAAATACCATTATAATATTAAAGATAATATTTTGAAGAAAGTAATAAATAAATGGCACAGTTTGTTGTTTATCCTCGTTCTCTCCAATTTAAACTTGATAAACCTATTTACCATGTAATGCAAAAAAGGCTTTAGGGTCAAAATCTTGAGCATCCATATGATCTTCTTTTTCCCAAACTTCTTCCAATTGTGGTTTACTACCAGGATGGTGAAGCTGAAAAAATCTCATCTTAGTATTTTCTATTATAAATAATTTAATAATTATATATAATATATATTCAATGCAGTATTAGCCATGTGTAACATCACAGGGGGGAAAATATAGCTATTAGAAAAAATATGTTAATATTTTTATTCCTTTCATCAGTATGAAACCAGCATTAGATTAATTTTTATAAACTGTGATGTTTATTTTCAGTGAGTTTAACATATTAACGTATTCATCATAGAGTAATATAGAGTGGAAGGTTACCGTATATCGAAAAAGCGCTCTCTAGGGACTGCAGGGCGAAAACTCTTAGTTCTTAAGAGCTATCCAAAGATCATAGAACATTCAAAGCCTTTGTCATAAATTAATCGAATGTTTTCTAAATTTGATTCAATCGCGAATCTAATGTAGTGAATTTTTGTCAAATATTGAGTGAAAATAATATCTGAACTTATATATTTCTAACTTGAAATAATGATTTTAAATACATTTTATAATTTTTCTCATTAATATATCAAAGAATAATTGATACGTCAACGAGAATTATTTTGTGCGCCTTTGTCATAGATAAAAGATATAATACATACCCTTTATGTTTTATTTATATAAGCGTATTTTTTACTCTTGATAATGTCACCAAAATTTGCCCCGAAGAGAGCGGTTTCCGCCACTTTATTTCCCAATGGTTTCGCCCTGGACTAGCCAGAGAGCTCTGTTACTCGTATACGCTAAAATACATTGGCTCCTTATGGAGCCTTCCACTCTATATTACTCTATGGTATGGGTTCATAACACTGGTCGACACAATTTTTGGGTCTGACTTCTGAATGTCAAATTTTGGCTTCTTCTTCGTTACTAATGAATGGAAAAATATTTTTTTTGATCAAAGTTTGCTTTTGTAGAAACCAGAGCAATTTTAAGAAAAATGAGTGATTTTCTCATAATTTTATTACAATCAGAAAATTTTTTGCTGTACATCGGAGTCTTTTTAATTCAATAATAATGATTAGTAATAGCAATGGTACAAATGTAAAATAATTAAAAATCAAGTTCAAAAATGAATATTTTGAGCGATTTTCTTATGTTTGTATAGACTTTCTCGTATTAAAACCCAAATGTTATCTGCCATCATATTCACGTTGTACTGCACATCGTTCAAAGTCCATCACATCTTATTGAAAACGATCTCCTTACTCCTCAGAGCTTAGCACGAAGGATTATTCTATGTAATATCCATCCGAATATATTTATTGAAGTGTCATATATAATGTTCCAATTTGGGATCCTCCAGGGAAATTTACTTAGACATATAGTCGCACAATAAGAAAATGTCTTGGTGCGTATATGCTTCCGTCGGAATATGCACTAATTGGTGCCGAATAATCGTTAAGAATGTTCAACATAAGAATATTCGTAGGCTTAACAGTGAATTAAATAGTCCTACACGAACTTATTTTGAGTATCTAAGAAAATTTCCCGGAATATCTACGACAGAGAGTTTTGAAAGTTTATGGTCAGACAGCCGAAATAATTCCAATTTGTACCAGTCAGAGCCTTAGATATTATCAGTAATAATTGATAGAATATTCTTGTGTTAACCTCGGGTCCTCATTAAATTACTATATTTATATCAATGATATTTATCTATAAAATATCTCTTATTTAAATATATAAACTTGTTTATAGTTCTTAGTTTATTTAATAAACTCATTTTAATTAGATAAAATACAGTGACGAAGTTTAAATTTAAGGATTCAGCTATGCTCTCCCAATCCGCGATAAATACGCCCAATCTGGCAAACACTGCAGCTGTTAATAGTGCAATTTGACTACCAGTATTGGTCAAATAATGGCTACTCGCCATGCTGACTCGTATAAATCGATTAAAATCTTCAAAACTCTGACGTGTTGCGTAAAACCGACAAATAGCATAACGTGTATAAAACTATACTGGAATCCATTGTTAGGTTTATAAGAAATTTTCGATGTAATTTTTGTCGAACTGTAATGTATTAAAACACAACAAGTAGGTTATAATGAGTTTTTTGTCGACCTAAAATGTAATAATTTTATAAATTTTAACATTTGTTTTATGTGATTGTGTATTGAGCTAAGTTCAAAATTGAAGTAAATAATTCAACAACTTATTTTTAGTAGTCTATAAATGAATAGCGATGCTGGAGTTTAGCTGAGGAAGAAGGGGCATAAAATAAATGCCTGCATGTCATATTGCTAAATACAGGCCTGAAAACTTACCGGTTTATGTTCTTGATGTTTTTTTTTCATTTCATCATAATCATGTTGTAATTTTTGTCTAGTTTCGTCATCAAGAGCTTTAAGTTGTTCTTGTTTTTCAAATTCTTTTTGCATTTCATATTCTTTAAATTCTTCTTTTCGCTTTTTATCAGCTTCCATTAAATCGTTTGTAGTCTAAAAAATATACATTATATTATAATTTCTATCGATTTTTGCAAAAGGATAGTGAAGATACTACAGAAATGATCTTGTGAAGTATGATCTAAAGTGGTTAGTAAGGCAAATCGAATTTGAGGGATTCATCATTGGAAACACTAAATTCTCCACAAACACGACTAGTATCAAACACTTGTACACAAGCTTGGTTAAATCCGTATTGATGTAAGAGACCTAATTTGAAAATGAATATATCAAGGCTTGAGAGAGTTCAGCATAAGGCGTTGAGGCATCTTGCGTATCTATCTATCTTTTTTTTTTTTTTATATATATTTAACTAATAATCTATAATTATTTTTTTTTATACCTTTTTCATTGGACTTTGTTTTATAATTATAATATGTTTATGTTATCATCTATCTTTTCCTATTGTCTTTGTCATTTTATACTTTATTTTTATATTATTTTTTTCTCATACTTTACTATTTATATATATGTACTTGTGATTTGTGAAAAAAGGGGTGTGACTGCCCGTTAATAAATAAATAAATAAATAAATATCTGGCAACCCTATGTCTAGATTCGACCACGATTATACAGGAATTAGTGAAACCTTTAGTCTACCAACAATTCTATCATCCATGGTTGCTTCTGACAATGATTAACTTACAAAATTATATCGAACAGAATTCATTGTCCAGAACTAAAGTATCTTTTTCCTTTAAATAATCCTACATATGTACTTAGACACAACCAGCCTTTGTACCCTTAAGTACCAATCACGCGTCACGCTGAGAACAATTCAATCTATAGACTCTGTGTTTGCTATAACGCTCTTTCCTTAAGATTTGGCTTCTCATCCTAATATAGTGACTAAAGCAATTAAAGAAAATCGCTATCTTATGATTAAGCTTTAAAATTCAAAATTCATTTATTTGTTATTTACAGAATTTATCTTCACTTACCATATTACCTATTATATCCCTCTCTTTCTAGATTATGTGTATAATATTATGTTTAAATGTAACCAATTTGTTAAGGCATTTTGCCGTCGAAAATAAAATAAAATAAAAATATATATACGGTATATATAAAATGGAATGAGATTCCAGTTAAATTTCATACATGAATAATAAAAGAAAAAAAAATTGCGTGTTTTTATCCTACATGTTGAAAAATTTTCTTATGTGGTTGATTATTAGGAATTTAGACTTGAAATAAATTGGAAAAAAATACTGTGAAACGTAGTAACATTAATATAAAAATAATAATAATAATAACATAACATACAAATTTAATTTGCTAAGTCCAAGTTCCCAATAATCAGCTACATAAGAAATAAAAGAAAATTGAAAGTTTCTTTTTGCCGAAAGTAGCATTTTTTATAAATTGAAGGAGACAAGAAAAGAGTGTGTCTTCTGCTGGAAAAATAAATATTTAATTTAATACTATAGTTGAGGGCTTTGCCCTCTTTATCAGTATATTACAATTGATTCAGAGGAATTAATAATGTATGAAAGTTTCTGTGAATCAATTGTAAGAGACTCATGAAGAGTGCAAAGCCCTCGAAACTATAGTCTCGTTATAAATAGATTAAAAATTTATTTTTCCAGCAGAAGACACACTCTTTTATTGTCTCCTTCAAATTAAAGAAAATTTAAAAAATGAAGAGTATGTTTTTGGACAGCATCCTTTGGTTAAAAAGTCACCGTCTGCCACTGATATCTATA
Organism: Forficula auricularia; assembly: GCA_024734495.1. Lineage (NCBI taxonomy): Eukaryota > Metazoa > Arthropoda > Insecta > Dermaptera > Forficulidae > Forficula > Forficula auricularia. The sequence goes on along the minus strand of JALMQS010000113.1, from coordinate 474,578 downwards.
TATTTATTTGCATCAAGAAGAGGACAAGCTTGTTGAATTCTCTTTTTGTACCTTTTAGTGATTTAAATATTGTACAAGTTCAGCCGTGAGGTGAACCGCGATTGGAATTAGGTGTACACCGTCTTTGTCATCTGTTGTCTTCTACTTGGAAATGAAAGTGGAAGTACTAGTAGGTGTACACAATTTTAGGTCGCGGTTCACCCCTCGAGATTCAACCCTAGGTGGGCCTCAAGGTCCTATGTTTGTATGCAGTGTGTAAATAAATAAATTTATCTAATTCATATATAAAAAATAAATTCTAAAAATTACCTTGGCAATAAGTTTCCTCAAATCTTCAATTTCAAAAGAATTCGGATTTAAATGATCAAGATGTTGAGGAGAAATTTTCAAATGTTCCGTATCCATTTGATTTTGAAGCTCAAATTCTCTTGTAGCTAAATGTCTCAGTCTTTCAAGTTCTTGTCTCTTTAGCTCATCAAGTTTACTACGCACTTGATGATTTACATATTCAAGTTCTTTCGCTATTTTACCACTCCGTAAAAAAAAATCATTTCAATTATGATATATCTTTATAAACTATTTAATTTAACTGAGAATTGAATACAAGGCAGTTCAGCTACAAATACAAAGATTATTCACAATAAAATAAGATTTATTGCAAAATTTTCTTTTTATAACTTTTGAACTGATGTTTCGGAGGATTTTTCTTTAAAGGCTCAAAGAGTCAATGAAGGAAACATGTAATTGTAAGAATAAGAATGAGAAAACCCTGTTATTAAGGATTTATTTAAGGAGGTTCTTTCGCGACAATCCACACAAAAAATTTTAGCCTTGTAACCACTCTATAAATATGAAGGGTGGTAAAATTTTAGGTTATGTTTTTTAACGTGACTGTACTTTTTACGCTACTATATTCTATTTATGAATGGATCGTTTCCAAGCCATTGATATTATATCTCCTCCACTAAAAATAATCGCCCAAATATGTTGTTTTTTTATTTTTTATCAAAACTACGATGTAAATAATTTCAATTTTTTTTTAAGTTACTCCGAATATATTATTCTAACAAATAATAGTTTTTCATCAAGATGGTGAAAGTCCTTCAATGAAAAAAAATAAAATAATGATCATACCACACCGTGTCCCTATCAACCATATGTAAAAAAATTTATTTTTAATTGCAATTATTTCATGTTTGGTGTGGTAAATCGTCTTCAAATTTTAACAGTGTGTGTATTATGCTTTTAATGACTAAATATTCCACGTTTCGAAGACTTCTTGAATTTTTGCATTTGTGAAAGAACAACATTAACAGAAAACGACTAATACAGAATGAATAAATATAAGCATAATCGCAAACAAAACAAAGTCTTTAGATTTTATCACAATCATCACATCTATTTAATTTTGTTTGTGCTCAATGTAAAGATGGTGGCTGCTAGATGAATTGTTTGCAGGGAGGGAATCAAGGAGGCGGAGAGTTTGTTATTTTAAATTTTGTTTATAAATTTCTGGTAAACTTGTTTTGTTGATATTATGATAGTTAATCTGTTCTTTATAATATCTTCTAGTGTATGTGGATTAAATAGATAATATTTTATGTTTTTACAAATAATATCTATGCATAGAAATTTAATAGTCCAGTCAAATTGTGCTCAAATAGTCCCCTATGGGGAAAGTTTTGGGGTAGTTCTGATTTTTTGCATATATATGTTTTTGAATTCAAATCTGAGTTCTCCCACCAAAATTTCGAGACCCAACATGTAGTAAATGCAAAAAAATGTGCAAATTTCCATTTTTTGGCGGTTTCGCTTATAACTCGAAAACTATCAACTTTTCGTAAATAACCTTCCTATTCAAAATGAAGGTTCATAAAATTTCATACAAATTTCATTATTTAGTTTTTTTCTCCGACCAACCGTTCGGACTCAAGCGCAAAATCCAAGTTTTCGACCTCGGCAGCTCCCCGGAACACCCAAAAACTCGCACTTTTTTGATATTTTCCCATTTTGACCATGAAGGAGTACGTTTTCGGAAACGACCACTCTATACATTTTTAAACTAGATTAAATTTGCTGCAATTCAAACAAAGTTTCATCTTAATTGGATAAATGGTAATCCGTGCCGCAATGAGGTTGAAGTTTTGAAAACTGCAATTTTTTGCAAAAAATCGCAATTTTTCCTTCATAAAATGAAAACCACTCATCCTAGAAACTTGATTCCTGTCTCATTCTCTAGGAAATTTTATTGACTTGAACGTTTACTTAAACCACTTTTTTGATAAAACTCTTAGATTTATAGATATCCAGCATTTTCCATGACAGGATATGATCCGAATCCTCAGAAGTGTCATGGAAAATGCTGGATATCTATAAATCTAAGACTTTTATCAAAAAATTAGTCGAAGTAAACCTTCAAGTCAATAAAATTTTGGTGGGAGATCTCAGTTTTGGATTCAGCGCTCCAAAAAACATATATATGCAAAAAATCAGAACTACCCCAAAACTTTTCTGATAAAAGCACAATTTGATTGGACTATAATTCATGCTTAATTAAAGAAATTATCATTCAATGCCTAAAAAAATTTGGGAAATATATCAAAAAATCCAAAGAATTTACAATATTTTGATTTTGTAGGCAGTTCAAAGAGAGAAAGAGAAAAGGGAAATCAAACCAGAAGAAATTTTGAAAAATACGATAATGTTTATAAAGAGAATGATATAAAAAAATATTTAGTATAGTAAACAAAACTTACTCCGTATATCGACCTCTTCTGCTTTTTCTAATTTTTCTCTAAAACTTGGATCACTTTCTAAAGCAGAAACAACTTCTCGTAAATAACGGTCATATTCAACATTCAGGGCATTTGGCTAAAATTAAATAAAATAATAATATATAGAAATTGCAACAAAAAAAGATTTTTTCAATGGAATTAGAAAATTATTTGAAATTGTCAAACACATTCTCACACATGTCGGTCCTTTGTTCTGAAGCCGTCTTTAAGGGATGATAAATACAACATAAAGACTCACTGATTCTTAATCAAAGACTTGAGTGATTATACCGTAGGGTGTCTCTAATATAAAGTAGTCCAAGAGATAAAACTCAGCCAGGATTCTAGATCCATATAGTAGTATTAAAAAAGAAATATAGCTCGTCACTCCTCGTCTTTAATAGTAAAAAAGTGACCGAATCTTAATGCAGTTTCATCACTTAAAGAGGACTTTAAAAAATTAAATATTTCTTACCTAGAGTCTAAAGGCCATTTCAAAAATAATAGAAATTCATCTCTACTAGTCTGAAACAAATCTGGACTTGCAATGCCTTAGCTCTAAAGAAAGAGCGATCATTCTATCCACACCCTTTTTACCCATTTTTATCAAAAAATGAAAATCTAGACCCTTGGAGCTAACTCAACCAAATTTGGTATATATACTTAATCAGTGGGCCCCCCAGAAGAATAAAAATGCAAAAACTAACCGCCCAAATGGTCGGGGGGCTCAAAAAATGAAAATGTAAGCCCTTGGAGCAAATTCAACCAAACTTTGTATAGGTACATACTAAATGGGCTCCCAGAAGACTAAAAATGTACAATCTAACCTCCCAAAAAGGGGGGGGGTCAAAAAATGAAAATCTAGGCCCTTGGAACAAACAGCCAAATTTTGTATACCTACATAATCAGTGGGCTCCCAGAAGACTAAAAATGCAAAAACAAACTGCCCAAAATTTGGGGGGGGGGGAGTCGAAAATGAAAATATAGCCCTTTGGATAAAACTAAACTAAATATTGTATACATACTCAGTGGGCCCGCAGAAGTCTATAAGTGCAAAAACTAACAGACCATTTGACTGAATTTCTCTGTATTTTTGAACCAGGCTTTCATGGCATTTTTATGAAATTTCCACTGGGGGGGTACTGGGAATTTTTTGGATGCCACGCTCAAAAAAGGTTAGGACTCCACAAAAGTCAGGCTCACCGGCTGTCGTAATCCAGCTCTGAGTCTACAGTATGAACAAATGTGTGTCAAATATTTGTCGCCAAAAATATTAAAATAGTGAAAAATACAAAAATTCAAATTTAGAAAGGAAGGGAATTTGTGAACATTGTTCAATAAAGTATATTTTATAAAAAATACAAGTTTTTTTGTCAATTCTTCCGCAAATCTGGGAAAATTTAAAAATTCAACTTTTTGACTTTGTGGGCAAACGGCTTCCACTGGGGGAGCAAAACTCGTGACTGGGGCGCAGTTGCCCAGACATTTATACCTTAAGAAATGCCTTGCAGGCTTTGCCTGCCTGCTGGGGGTACCAAGTAACAAGAAAAAGACAATTACCTGAAAATGAGGTCAAGTACTCTAAAAAGAGAAGGGGTATCTCTATCTGATAAACTAAAACTAAAACCCTAAACACACAAGAGAGAGAAAATAAAGAATTTGTTAGTAATTTTCGCACCTCTTCTTCTTTCTGACCCTCTGCATGGTCCGAATCCTTTTCGTTGTTTTTTTTCTCAGTAACAGGTGGTCCTGCAATTTCTTGAATTAATAAAATTGACAAAAGTAGACAGATTGAAATGTTCATTTTCTGAAATGTCAAAATTACAATTTAATTAAATTAAAAAAAATGTATATAAATTATTATTATTATTATCACTTACTTTGATTAAATACATGATGAACTATTTCTCTCTATTTTAAATAGTAAAAATTGGAAGAGTATTTTATAAATAATCTAATTAATAAATGGCACTTGGTGGCAATACAATTATTTAAAATCAAATTCTTGTATTCATATTCTGTTTTGTTGCATAAGATTGTGATTAAACAGAAGAGATTGTTAATTATACATTTGGCAAACCAGTTTTGACATCTACTTGGGAGTGCAAATTGTGTTCTTGGACCAGTCAGTCAGCCAGCAGGCACTCTGACGTCAAAGGTCTGACGTGTCCAATCCCTCAAGAGCAAACAGGGGAACCACTTGCGCGCTCAATTCTAAATAATACACCATCTTATCGCTATTTTAATTTTTGTTTATTTAATAAAATCTTATCTATCATAAATAAATAGAGTATTTCATCGCAATTTATTATTTATTTATTTAAATGATTCCGCGACATTTCAGCCCCCGACAAAATATCCCCGACAAAACATCCCCCGACAAAATATCCCCGACAAAATATCCCCGACAAAACATCCCCCGACAAAACATCCCCGACAAAATATCCTTCAGACAAAATATCTCATGACAAAATAACCCTTCCCCGCGTGAATCTTATGAGTAATGCAAATCGACTCCGGTTCGGTTAATATATATTCAGTTCGGCTCGGTTGGGTTCGTATAGCTCCTTTTCGGGCTAGCATTTAGACGGTTCGGTTGGCTGACGCCATATATTAACCGAACCTCCGAAAGTTTAGTCCGGGCGGAGTGTGTTTCGGGCTCCCATTTTTTTTCTAGTCAAACACACATTGAAAACCGAATAGCCAATCGTCGGGCAGGGTGTCTCTTTTGTAATCTCCCTTATACTGGGAAATATTTTGTCAGAAGATATTACGCCGGGGGATATTTTGTCTGAAGGATATTTTGTCGGGGATATTTTGTCGGGGGCTGAAATGCCGCGGTACCATTTAAATAATTCAATTTGATCTATTGATGAAAATCACTATACGAATGCAGAGGTGTAGCCACGGGGGAGTTTGGGGGTCACAACCCTCCTCCAAGGGCAGGGCTCATGGGATGAGTAACGGCAACGACAAACCGTTTCTTATGGCAAACTAACAGTAATTAAATATATTTCATATGTTTAATCAAGAATTATGTTCTTTTTTACTTTATCATACAGGGTATGGTCAAATATTGTAATCGTGCATGAAAAAGTGTTTTTTCCTTCTTTTTTTCGAAATATCTCAAAAACGGCTGAAACTATTTTGATTAAAAAAATTGAGCGAAACCATGACATTTCGGAATACAAAATAGCCTTAATAAGTGAACATCGAAAAAATTATATTTTTCGAGATAATAATTGTTTTGTCAAAATGTCTGTTAGTCTGTCTGGTTGTCTGTTACTTAGTCTGTGCGTTAACAAATTTTTGTGAAGGAGCTAGCTCAAAAACTAGTGTGAATATCAAAACCAAATTTCACACGTAGTTTTGGTGCATTGAGATGATTGGATTTTGGTGCATATCGACCCAAAATTAAGGGGGGTGGAGGGGGGGTTAAAAATTAAAAATCTAGGCTATTTGAGCAAACCCAACCAAATTTTGTATACATAATCAGTGGGACCCCAGAAGTCTAAAAATGCAAAAACCAACCTCCCTCCCCTACATGATTATAAATAATTTTATTAAATATTAAATATAAGTGAGGGGCTAGGGTATATGGTAAAGTCAAGTGGATGGCCACATCAGAACACGTCAGCTTATTTATTTTATGCCAACGTTTCGTCAACAAAGTAAAATAAAAAAATATTTGCGTAATTTTGCTATTGTCCTTATTTCTCTAGAACAACTTATTAAAATTATTCATAATCATGTAGGGGGAGGTTAGTTTTTTCATTTTTAGACTTCTGGGGGTCCACTAATTATGTATACAAAATTTGGTTGAGTTTGCTCAAACGGCCTAGATTTTTAATTTTTAACCCCCCCCCCTTTAATTTTTGGTCGATATGCACCAAAATCTAATCAGCTCCTAATCTCAATGGCCCAAAACTACGTATGAAATTTGGTTTTGATATTCACACAAGTTTTTGAGCTAGCTCGTCCACAAAAATTTGGTAACGCACAGACTAACAGACATTTTGACAAATCAACTATTATCTCGAAAAATATAATTCTTTCGATGTCCACTCATTAGGGCTCCTTTGTAGATCAAAATGCCATAGTTTAGCCCCATTTTTTTAATCAAAATAGTTTTAGCCGTTTTTGAGATATTTTGAAAAAAAGAAGCAAAAAACCACTTGCTTCATAAAGAGAAACAAAGAAGTTGTCCTCCGCTTGATGCAAATAAACATACACACATATATATCGAGATGATATATCTGTATATATATTATTTATTTGTTTGAGACTATAGTTTCGAAGACTTGGTCTTCATCATCAGTCTTTCTTCAATTATAAATGTTTTTCATGGAGTCAATATCATATGGATATTGAAAACTTGGTGTTCTTTCGTCACTGCTGAAGGGCTAGGAACTAATAAAGACATTCTATCTGGGTTCACATTCAAATATGTGTGTATGTTTATTTGCATCAAGCAGAGGACAACCTCTTTGTTTCTCTTTGTGAATCAACAACTCTGCTACTCTCGGCAAAACAAAACTTTTCACTTGCTTCATGCACGATTACAATACTTGACCATATAATGCTATTTCCTATTACGCGGAACGTATCCCCCGCATTATACGAGAGTCTACTGTAATTCAATTTGATCTATTGATGAAAATCACCACACGATTGGCAGCTACAGTGTCGTACCAGGGATGTGGGGGGGGGGAAGGCATCCGAAGAACCTTTCATTTTAACTATTTAATTTTAATTAAATAAAATTTAATCATACTTATACTTGGGTTGACATTTTGTATGGTGATGATTCCAATAAGGGTGGCCCGGGTCTCGATATCTGTGTAGGTACGCCAGTGGACAGCTATTTAAGATACAGTAGAATATGTTAATAATAACTTCGTTTAGACCGAGTAATGTCTTATTGTAGTAATGAGGAAAGGTCACACCAACTATGTATAATTAGCATATTAAATCATGTAATAAATATGTATTTTACGTATCGCATACCTAATGTTCTGACGGAGAAGGTCAATTTTAGTAAATAGAAAAAAGAAGTCCTGCAAGTCTGCAATTGTACTGGGTGTCTTGGTCAAAAAGCCCCTGTGTAAATTGTCTTTTCACACAAATTATAGTTTCACTAACACTGTTTCATTTAAGTTGCTTTTCAGTTATTCATATTATCTAACTAAAAATCAAAAAATTAATATGTGTACTTACTGAATCAATAGTTTATTCTACTATTAATCATGTAAAGTGTTTTTTTTTGTTTTATGATTTTTAAACTACATCATTGGCGTGCGGTCCATGGATGCTGTGGATGCGGGGCATCCCTAAAGTTAAAAATGTGAAGAATTTTCTCTATCAAAATCTTCCACGAACGTTCATTTTCAACTATGAAAAGAATTTAGAACAATCATCAGAAGTAGCCAAAGTGAAGATAGACTATCCGTTCACTCTATATCTTTAATTTCAATTGAAAAAAATCTAATGTTAAATTTAAAAAATAACAAAAAATTCTCTGAAACAGCTATCGATGAATTTTGCAAAAGGAGGGAACAATAAAAGGAAATTTTAAAAAATGAAGGGCTCTTTGGACAGTTGTTGAAAATTCACCGCCAGCCACAGAACTACATACATAATATATAACGTTTTGATGTTAGATTATTTGTAGAGATAAATATGGGAAAAATTAATATATCAGTAAAAAGTCTTATCTTATACCAATTCCAAAATTTCATTATTCAGATAAAATTAAACTTACTTGCATAGATAATTCTGTAGATGTCATTTCTAAGGCCAGACAACAACAAGCACTCTTAAAGAAAACACAAAGTAGGAAAACATAATCTTCGTTTGTTGATCCATGTAAACCATGAAGATTTAGGGAAGATACACCGAAACTTTCATTTTTCTTAAGATATTGAAGCACCGATAAAAAAATTGTTTTCATAATTTTAAGTTTTCGTTATCTTTGGGTTGACTTTTCATTAATTTCCTATTAAATTTTACTAGATCGTCTCCAAAAGACAATACTAGTAATTTATTTTTTAAAAAATGTGCCTTTTAAGGGATGAATTTTCAAATATGAACAAAATTCCTTTTGAAATAAAAATTTCTGATTTTATAGGGACCACAATTTTTCAATATTACTATTAGTGACTTTGATTCGGGATTTTGTTAGATGGGTATATAAATAAATAATCTTAGCTCAATATTTAAGAAATTTTATTACAAAACCATGAATATAAAAAAATAAAAAATCAATGAAATATAATGGTTTGGGATGAATGAATGGATGACTTAAATGAACTGGGATTTATTCAATTTTGTGGGACGAGCGCAGCCCTTGTACTCGGACCCCATCTGTGGAATTGTTGACCAGAGTGGCCTGTCGACGTCCTTCCCTGGCTGCTGCGCCACTTGCAGATTTCCCTTTCACCATTAATGTCGACTCCACCACAATCTCATCGAAAGCCTGACCAAACGAGGCTGCAAACATAACAACAAATTAATGAAAGCATCAATAATTACAAGCTAGTTTTTATTTCCATTACCAGGAGTGTATTAACATTCATACGATTTTACAAACCCCCACAACTTCTCACCATCTACAAGGCCCAAATCCGCCCCTGTCTCGAATACGGCTCTCATCTATGGAGAGGAGCCTCAAAATATTCTCTTGCTACCCTGGATGCAATTCAGAAACGAGCCGTCAGGCTAATTAACGATTCCACCCTCACCGACTCCCTCGACTCGCTGGCTCATCGAAGAAATGTCTCTGCCCTTTCCCTTTTCTATAGATACTATCACGGCAGGTGCTCTGATGAGATAAAATCAATAATTCCCCCCAAAGCATGCTTTGCACTTAGCACGCGTTTTGCCGACTCCCAACACTCTTTCGCGGTCAAATTGGAAAAGTGCCGGACCACTTCATTCGCCAATACATATATCCCCATGACTTCAAGGAACTGGAACTCTCTCCCAGCCTCCATCTTTCCCAGCACTTATAATCTTCAAACCTTCAAAACCGGAGTGCATAGACACCAAGGTCTACACCCTCTCACTTAATCAACTTTCCCTTCTCTTCGGTAATGCAAGGGTCTTTAGAGATCCATAGGAGCTGCATCTTTACTGGCCCCTTCTTGCATTCGATTGCATTAAAAAAAAACATACACCGGGGAGGCAGATTAATGGGGACTGAAAAATAATTTTTTTAACTTACCAAACTGGTAGAAATATTCGGAGCCTAAAATACAATAATATGCTAAAGCAGTGGTCTCAACGGGAGCGATATCGCTCCCGGGGGGGCGGTGAGAATGCTGAGGGGCTGTGAGCTTGTTTTGGGGCGGTAGGAGGGCATTGAGCATGTTTTGGCATTCGAACTTAATTTAGTCCAGTAACTTTGTACATCTTAATTTGCATCAAATGGTGATAGTAGGTTTCGTTTTTTTTTCTTGTATGGGATGTGTTTGAGATGCAAAATCCAAGTTATCGACCTCGGCAGCCCCCCGGGTCACTTTTGAATATACAGTGGAACCTCGAGGAAAGTATGAGCGAAAAATTCGTCTCTAAATACGAACATTGACTCGAGTAACGAGCAACGAGCCAGGCTTTTGTTAGGCGTGGCGAGTTTCCCAATCCGGTTGACTCGGGGATTCACCCTAGCGGGCAACAATGAGGAAGTTTGTTTCTAGATACGAGAAATTAGCTCTACGAGCTCATGGCTGGAACGAATTAAACCTCTTATCTGAGGTTCCAACAAGAGAAGTCGAAAATTCTAAATACGAAAAATTGAGAAACGAGAAAGTACAATTTCCCAATCCGGTTTGACTCGAGATTCACCCTAAGGGCAACAATGAGGAAATGGTTTCAGATGAGAAATCAGCTCTCGAGGCCCAATGTATAGGTAATTTTACCTTCCAGGGCAAAAGTATCTAGTTGGGTCAAATAAATTTAGTGTGTAAGTCTACTAAAAAAAATTTCTTAAAATTTTTCCTTTTATAATTCAGTAACCCCCCTCCTTCCCCATACCATAAATTACAGGATTTTCACAAAGGGGGCGCTAAGAAATCTTCCACACAGCAGCTTTAAAAAGGTTGAGAACCACTGTGCTAAAGTAATTAGGATTGTTTTCTCACTGAAGATTAGAGTGGCCCAAAAAAAAGAATATTTTTTAAATATTTTTGGTCTCGAATGAAAATATGTTAATTTAACATGTTTTTAAAATGCTCAGCAAAATCAGCATGATTAAAAATCCTTAGAGGTGTCACTCAAGATTTTTAAAAAATTTCCAATATTGTACAAAATTAATTTTTTTTTCGTAATGTTATTATGACCTACGTTGGAAAATTATAAATATTCCTGAAAATTTCAAGTCGATCTATCAATTTATAGAAAATTATAAATATTCTGAAAATTTCAAGTCGATCTATCAATTTATAGAGGTCGCTTAAGATTTTTTTAATTTTTAAAGTAGTGTAGGTATTTTAGATGTATTCGAGTGACCTGTAATTAAAATTTTCATTTTTATTCTTGTCGTTGACATCTTGTCGAATAGAAATGAATCACGAGAAACGGAGAAATAACATAAAAACAATTATTACTACTTAACATTTTAATATTTATATTTACAGGTCACTCGAAAACATCTAAACTAATACTACTTTAAAAATTAAAAAAATCTTGAGCCATCTCTAAAAATTGATATATATCGACTTGAAATTTAAAGAATGTTTATCATTTTTAACCGACTTCAAAAAAAGGAGGAGGTTCTCTCATTCGACTGAATTTTTTTTTTGTGCCTATGTTACCTTCATATCTCCGCCAATTTGTGAACCGATTTTGAAATTTTCTTGGTATTGGGCTACAGTCTACCTTCCGATTGGTCCCATTTTTTTTTCATAGGTATTAGACCTTTTTTGTTAGGTATTGCTCATGCCTAACTTCTTTGTTTATGAACCGATTTCGATGATTCTTTTTTTATTGGAAAGAGGGTATCTTAGGGATGGTGCCATATTAATTTGGTCAAGTTCTGATGATATGATCACTATTAATAACATCACTAAAAAGAGAAAATAAAAATAATTTTAAGAAAAAATAAAACCGACTTCAAAAAAATTAAATGCAACAAATAAAATACACTAAAAGGTATAAAATAATTATTAACTTATTTAGTTACAACTAAACTACGAAATATTAACATGAAATTACTTTTTAAGTCGGTGCCAAACATTATACCTTTTATGAATCGCATTGGCACCGAGTACAAAAAGTAATTTCATGTTAATATTTCGTAGTTTAGTTGTAACTAAATAAGTTAATAATTATTTTATACCTTTTAGTGTATTTTATTTGTTGCATTTAATTTTTTTTGAAGTCGGTTTATTTTTTCTAAAAATTATTTTTTCAACTTAGGCAATAATAATCCACTACGGGTCTATTTAGAGCTCTAGTAAACAAGATTATAATTGCCAGAAGGATCGCTAACGTCCGGTAACGGACAGGTACTAGAAGGCAGCAATTAAGCATATTATCGAGAAAAAATAATAATTCAATTTTCTACCTATTTGGAAATTTTTTAAAAATCTCCGAGTGCACCGCTAAAAATTTCTTATATAATTTTACAATAAAAAATGTGGATGTCCGGCCTCTAAACTTTTTAGTAATATTGCATACCAGTATTGTAATCTTATAACATATTTTTACTAATGCCATAGAATGAAAACGGTAACGTGAGAGTTGTGTTTATCTTTTGTATTTTTGCAATGAGCTTAATGTGATTTTACCAATATAACATACTTAATATAGTTTTTTTTTTACTTGCAAATTTCCTATCTAATTGTATTGTAACACATAATAAATTTACAATTTTTTTTAACAATGCGACCTTCTTAAAATTTTTTAATCGGGGCTGATTTTTGGCGAGAATTTTAAAACATGTTAAATTATCATATTTTCATTCGAGATGAAACATAAAAAAAATTATTTTTTTATGCCACCCTACATGAAGATAATTCAACTAATGATCAAAATAAATTAATATATCATATATACGTAGTTGGTAATCTCTGGACTCAAAGATAAAGGGAAACATAAAACCTATTCATTCAGCGCCTTGTAGCTAGGCAACCACCTCATCCCAATATATTACATCGCAAATTTTAGCCTGGTGGGGTTTTTCGCTTGACTTTTTACATTTAATGACAAAAAGTAGCAAGTATGTAATTCATTTTTCACATAGAAACAAGAAATATAAGATCATTAAAAAATGTAAACCGGACATCACTGAATTATTATTATTAATAATGGTATATCACTCGCATCCGTAATAAATATTAAATAAAACAGGAATAGTAGGAATTGGACAATAAATAAACAGAGTTTTTATTAAAGGTCAGACGTTTCGACGATTTGTTTTGACTTCCCAGTGGTCCATCTTATCACTCTTTGTTAAATGGATGTTTCGTCGCATAGTGGAATTGTCTTTTGACAATGAGTGATAAAATGGACCACTGAGAAGTCGGAAATAAATCGACCGAAACGTCTGGCCAATTTAATAAAAACTCTGCTTTTTATTTATTGTCCAATTTCCTACTATCTTGTGTCTTTAATCAAATTATTATTAACGAGTCTGAGGGCGTGCCAAACCCTCCGGTTGAAACCTGGCGGGCGGCGTCTAGTCCAAAAATTTATCTCTCTTAAAAACCACACTCAAATGTATATCTGTAAACTCCCGAAAATACATAGTCTCTAAAAGTTTCGCCTCAATTTTCGTCCTGACACAGCTACAGAAATGAGGCTCTAGATATGAATCTGGAAGTATTTTTTTTCTATAATCTACAGCATTGTGATATTTTTGTGCGGAAATAGATTTATTTAAATAAATGGTATCGCGTGAGGAGGAGAATTATATTATATCATTTTTTTAAAATTTGGGATCGAAAATCGATATAGGGCTCCAAATATTTAAAAGAGATCAGGTGTTGTTTGTATGACAGGCTGCTCCATCCAGTATTGCAATGAGAAACTCATATGGGCATGCGTGTCTTAAGTCGTTCAATTTTGTAAAAAATCGAAAAATAAGAATAACAAAATTTAGATTTTTAAAAATTTATTAAAAAGTGGCAAATTATTAAAAAATAAATAAATAATATATAAATCAAATAAGATGTGATTGATTTCTTTTTCTGTGCAAAGAAAAGCGAATTGAATATTTAATTTTGAGTGGTGAAGGGGGGGGGTAATAATTATCAATATATTTAATGTTTCTTAATTTAAAATCAATTGAGTCTTTCATTTCGAAATTTGAGTCCAAATTACGATTATATTTCAAATTTGCCGCAAATATACCGATGGCGCTCTCTCTCGGCAGCATTACGTCAGCGTTGCGGCAAATTAATCTAGACAAATATATATAGTATATGTTCTTCTTTTGATTGATTTGATGTCACTTCCATCATTACTTTATAACAAAATACTTGTTACGATTTTGCTTCGATGATTGATGGATTAGATACAATTTCAGAATAAAACGAAACTTGATAATGACATTCGTAATTAACAAGTGTATTTGGTTTTTGGTTAAATCTTTATAGACCTCCTTCATATTGAGTTAAATTTCTTGATAACTTGCTTGAAATGAATGACTAGAAATCTCGTATGTGCGCCAAAATATTTTTTATTCTGTATATTTTATTTATTTATTTTTTTAATCTGTTATTTGAAAAAACGTGTGAAATAAATAATGTAACATGTAATCGGGAAAGTTCGTATTATAATCTAAAGGATTTTTAAATAGAATTCTTGAAAAGTACAAAATGAATAAATAATATAAATCACCATATGAATGTTTATTTCACGTAATAGAGGAAGAGGCAAGACTTGCTGATATTACTGTGAAAATGCAATTGCAATGAAGTCATAAAATCTATATAATAATAGAAATGATCCTTCAATAAAAAAATATATATATATATATATATATATATAAATAGTGATGTACGAGAGAGAGATAAAAATATGACTTACATTTATTTTCACTCAATGAGAAGACAAAGGTCAATGAAAGACATAAGTGCAGCGATTACAACTTGAGAAGAATTAAAGCTTTCTCTTGATTCAGCCATAGACATCAAAATAAAAAAAAGCCTAACTAGGTTAACATAAGAATTTAGATCATATAAATTTTCAATAAAATGCAAGATAATAATTCTCGATATCTCTACTTAATTTTAAAATATCATAAAAGCACCTACAGTAGAATCCTCGATAATCTGGCACTTTCGATAGTCCGGCAGACTCGATTGTCCGGTATGCGTCAGCACATCGATTTTAATTGAAGTTGAATAAAGATTTACATCAGGCGACTGCGGCAAGTAGTGTCTGCAGAGCTGATCGCGAAGTACGCTGGTTCGAGACTGAATCTCGGCAGATTAGCATATCGTCAGTCGCCTCCTCTTGGAAAGCAATGCCAACCTACCAAGAGTATAATTGCCTAGGAACCTCTCCAAACTAGACGTTCGGAAGTTAAAAAGTAGGTCCTGTATATCTGTGTAAAAACAGCTAAACACACTCAGCACAGGTGATATGTGGAGAGGAGCCGAAACGTCAGGGAGACCTGATATGGCACTGTAAAAGAAGAAGAGAAAGATTTAGTGCTTGATTCTATTTAGTGCTTCCTCACGACTCAATCTTTGAGCTGAGGCTTCGGAGAGCTTAAAAACCCTTGTGAATTTGCAGAGAAAAGTAAACATTACGATATAGCTCAAGTTGTGAATTTGCACATTATCCAGAACATGTTTTGTCAGAAAAGAGCTCAATCCAAGAAGCAATTTAATATCCCTTCGATGTTCAAGAGAGCTCAGGAAAAAATTCAAGCTAACCTGTCTACACTGAATGCCAGTCCAGCGACCCCTTCAACATCATCAGACGACATCGCTGATTAAACATTGAAATTTCAGCCAAAGTCCCCATAAAGACACATTTGAAGTGAAATACACATATACTGTTTAAACCTTTATGTTAGTTTGTAAATAAAGTACAAGTTTTTGCTCTTTAAATTGTTATTACTGACATATATCCTTGTTCAAGTAAGCTTTTACTTATCCCATGCGAAGCATGGGAGAAAGTATTGCAATCGGTCGCGCGGCTTTTTTGGTAAACAACTTAAGCTTGAGTTGTTTGCCATAAAAGAATTTAGTCTTTTTGATTTTAAGTCGATTCTTCCACGTTTTCAGTAGAGATTGCCATTAATAGTCAAAACATCGAAAATGGAATGCAATAAGGTTATTCCTCTAGTATTAGATGAGAATCGATCGTTATTTTTGATTTTGAGTCGATTCCTCCATGTCTTCAGCAATGGTTACCAATAATAATCGAAACGTCAAAAACCTAATGTAGAATTGTTATTCCTCAAGTATTAGATGAGAATCGATGGCTATTTTTGATTTTAAGTCGATTCTTCCATGTCTTCAGCAATAATAACCGAAATGTCAAAAATCCAATGTAGAATGGTTATTCCTCGACTATTAAATGAGAATTATTTTTAATTAATGTCATGGCATGAACTACAAATTGCAAGTGATATCTTGATTAATAATAAAGGAACAAAGATATTAATATTTCGAATGAATTTGGATAAAGTTTAGCAACGATCCGTTGCAGTTTATTTTTAAAATCAATATCCGACAATGGTTAAATAAGAGACCCTGTATCGCTATGGGCTCGCTCAGAGGCTGGTTTCTAGCTGAAAAATTATTATATCTTCCAAATTACATTTAGATATCGAATTTGTTCTTATTTCTAATTGATAAATAGAAAAATGAGGGAAATTGTGGAAATTTTTCTGAATTTTATTTCAAGTATTGATTGAAATTAAGCTGGTACAAAAATCAACTAAAATATCCAATTTAGCATCCAGTTCTTCTATACATTTATTTTAAATTGAAATATCATATTTAAAATAAATTGACACGTTCTGATGTGGCCATCCACTTGACTTTACCATACACTTCTGGTTGAGTTTGGTCCAAGGGCCTAGATTTTTATTTTTTGACCTCCCACCCTAATTTTGGCGCCAGAAAAAAAATATTTTCATTATTATAGGTTCATTTTATAGTATATTTCATTTTTCTTGTTTTTTTCACTTTGAAAATATTATAATTTTAAATTTTAACCCCCCCTTCCCCCTTAATTTTGAGTCGATATGCACCAAAATCTAATTAGCTCTTGATCTCAATGCACCAAGAAATTTGGTTTTGATATTCACACTAGTTTTTGAGCTAGCTCGTTCACAAAATTTGGTAACGCACGTACTAACAAACTAACAGACAATTTGACAAAACACTTATTATCTCGAACAATATAATTTTTTCGATGTTCACTTATTAGAGCTTTTTTGTGGATCGAAATGCGATCGAATGGTTTCGGCCAATTTTTTTAATCAGTTTCAGCCGTTTTTGAGATATTTCAAAAAAGAAGCAAAAAAAACACTTTTTTCATGCACGATTACAATACTTGACCATACCCAGTATGGTAAAGTAAAAATTAAACCTAATACTACTTGAAAAGATCCTTACAAGGATATCTTAAACTCTATAATATTCCCCCCCTCCCTAAAATAATCATTCGAATATGATTTTCAATTTGCTGGAAAATGACGACACCAATATATGGTCTTGTATGGTTGTTGTAGGAAACATTACAAATGTATATTAATTTTTTGGTTGAATGTCAAAGAACTCTTGCATCGTTATAAAAAGAGAAAGAAGAAGAAAGAGTCCATCTATTCAATAAAAGATGTTGTTCCTGTGCATAGATTGAAATTCATTTATCTCTTAAGGATTGTACTAGAAAGAGAGAGAGCTTTGAGCGTGAAAGAATGAATTTAAATGAAGATAAAAATGATTGGATATTCTATTCGCATGGATTGAGATTATCATCTGATTTGATATTACATACAAGATAAGGCTTTTGCGACTGCTACTGGAAAAATAAAATTTATTAGTTCTCTTGAATTTACCGAATAATTCAACTTTTGCTTTGATGTTAATAAAAATATGAACTAAAATAGAAACATTTATATGAGGAGATCGGGAGACATTCCAGGGATTAGTCCCAAAAGTTTTCTTGTCCTTAATTTTTGAATGCATAGCCTCAAACTCACGAGTTTCCAAAACTAGAACAGCCTTAAAGTCTAAATTAATTTTCTTTAAATAAGTTTCAACTCCAGGAACAAAACAATTCCGTAACAGAAAATACATTTGTAATCCAAGGTTTATTGTTTTTTACGCCAAAACACCTCCATAGTTAATTTTGGATCCGCGAATAAAGAAATTTTCACTCGCGAATGCAAGAAGTGGTTTCAATTTTTTAATCCCCGAATACTGAAAATCCAAATAACATAACTGTGAATAAGAAGCTTTGACTGTCTTTAAATAATGTATTATAATTTATATAATTGCGTGGGGGAGCATATGATAATGCAATGAAACCACTTATCACTATACTGACTAAACTTATTAAAAAAATTAAGGTACAACCTGTCCTGGCTATTGATGAATCATTTATTGTTAACTCAGTTGTTTATTATTATAATTTTTAAGGATTTAGGTGTCGGTTCTAGGTGAAACATTATAAGTAACTTATGAGGAGAATTTTAGAGTTTCACAAAGGAAATATTAAAACAAATGTGTGTTTTTGAGTTTGATTCAAACTCAAAAAACATACATTTGTTTTAATATTTCCTTTTGTGAAACCTAACCTAGAAAATTCTCCTCATAAGTTGTTTATTATTATGATGTGTAAGATTATGTATAATGAACATAGTGGCAGAACTAGACATAGATCAATTGTCCTACCAAAGATAAATAAGTCAATTGCCCAAAAAATGCCTATTTTGTGACAATTAAATATTTTAACAAACTCCCAAATGATCAAAAAATATGTCGTGTGACAAAAAATTATTGAGAAAAAATTGGTTAATTGGATTGGATCATTGTGATTTCACCCTTTGATATGTTTGTAATTAACTAATGTGAACTAATGTTGAACAATGTACACCATATTTCAACTATAGTAATTCTTGTAAAATTAAATAATTGTTATATATAAGATAGATATATAAGATATATAATATAAGATAGATATAAAATTTTAATCCGATCCTATGTACAGTTGACTTGTCAACTCTATAGGAACATGACATAATGAATCGTTGTGTATTTTTCTGGATAAATAAATAAATAAATAAAATATATAAATAGATTGTCGGTTTATAATCATTTAAAATCAACTGGTGTGGGCACCACACGACTTTCACATAGTTTCTCCCTTATTTGAAATCATCATACCAATTTTCTTCATTCAAATCACTTCAATTTGGGTTTCCAGCAAGCGGTTTTGAGAAAACCGGAAAAAAGACGAAATTGAAAAATACCAAAAATCTTCAAGGAAACTCGAAAATCGAATCATTTAATACTTGAAGAATATCCATTTTTCAATCGCCCAAAGCCTCTGGAGAGCACAGTATCCGGTTTTCTGTTCTAAATCCGGGGTCAAACTATTAAGGACATCGACCTCCTTCCTCCTAGAAGTCACAAAGTGAAATGAACTTTTTTCACCTTGGAGATAGAAGCTCTCAAAGTGTCAGAACCCAGGCAGACGATCGAAATACTTCACATTATATCCTATATCATGACATCATAACTTATATATGTGAAAGTAAAAATAAATAACTAAGTTTCTGAACAACATATAGCTAATTTTATTCGATGCAATTTTGATTAATAAATGCCATTAAAAATTATATTAGGCAGTAAGCATTGCATTATTTAAAAAAATAACCTAATTCAATAGTAAACATCTACATTTTATCATGTATGACCTGAAAATTAAAAAAATACTTTTTGCAATTAGGTTCCAAAGAAATAACATTTAAATTGTTGGAAGGGTTCGACAAAAATAAGAAAAGTTGAGACTACTGGCATGAAAAATTAATACATATCAAAAAAACTATTAAAGAGAAACTTTTAGAAATTTTAATATATGTTACATGAAAGGTAATTACATTTAAATGGATCAGATCAATGATATAGATGTTTAGAACGTAGTTTTTAAGACAATATTCAATAATTTTTTAAGGAAAGAGCAAATATTATGATTTTTTGAAAAAAATTAGCACTTGTCGTTAAGAGGATGTTCCTTCTAATATTAACTAACAAATTTTAGTTAATTAATGGAAGACTTGTGTTGAACATTTTTTCATTATAAAACAGAATTGTTACCTTAATAATAAAGTATTGTTATGGATAGGGATGGCAAATTATTTTAATATATCGATATATCAAAATTAGCTATAATTTATACATCGATAGATAAATATATCGCAGCAAATATATCGATATATTTTTATTAATTTGTTAATTAATTAATTTTCTTTGGATGTTTTGGTAAAAACTTCCAAATTAATAATTTCGGAGCTCATGACACATTCACGTATTTGCAACCTACGGCTCCGTGAAACAATAAAGATCTATCTATATTTGCTATTCGTTTATCTGGATACACCATCCACAGAAATACAAAAATGTGCCACTGTTCCAGATCGAATCTGAAAGAAACAGTAGAAAATCGTTAAATTTAGCAGTCGAATGATAAACACATCAAAAGACTTATTAATATTTTTTCATTCTTTAAAATACCTATTAAAAATGTTTTGATAGTAAAAAGTTCATGTTAAAAATAAAAACTAACCTTTACCTTAAAAAGGTGATATAAGTTTAAAAAAATCGATATATATCGAAGGAGTATATCGATATTTTATATATATATCGATATATTTTGGAAATATATCGATATAAAATAAACTGCAACGGATCGTTGCTAAACTTTATCCAAATTCATTTGAAATATTGATATTTATTTTCCTTTATTATTAATCAGATACAATTCTACATTGGATTTTTGAGATTTCGGTTATTATTGGTAATCATTGCTGAAGAAGCTTATCTATTCTGACTTAAATGAACTATAATAAACCGATGAATGAATAAATTTTAATGAATTTTAAATAAAGAATTTAAAAAAGTACTATCTTACTCTAGAGTAAAGTACTTTAAAATATAATTTTACTAAAAACTTTATTTAACCTTTTTTGTCGTCCCCAAGGTACTTAATTAGGATATTAAATTTCATCAAAATTGGTTAAGTCATTTTCAAGATATTTAGAAAAAACTAAAAAGTACTGAAATAAAATACTAATGTTTATGGACCGATATGTACCAAAAACTAATCAGCGCTTCATTTTGTTAAAATAATGGTAGGTTTTCAATTTCAATTCAATCGGTGCAACGGTGCAGAAAAAATCGTGGTCGAAAAAAACGATAACATACACATCCATCCCCACGCACTTCCAAAAAAAATGGCACTTTTTGGCCTCTCGACGAGATCCCAGGTAATTTTTGGCAAAACCGTCACGTGCTAAAATTCAATCTAATTGAATACTTCAATTTGTGACCTTAATTGAGTCCATGGGTTCCTTAGTATTTACCTGAGAACCCTTTGAAGTCGCGCTTGCCGCGAGACCGATTACAATACTTTCCCATGCTTCGCATTGGATAAAGTAAAAATAATCGATATATCGTTGCCATCCCTAGTTATGTAATATTTATTATTTTATAGTAGGTACCTTATGTCCTTTTTGTATTATTTGTACGTAGGGACAACGTAACAAAGATGTTTAATACAGTAATAGGGATAAGTAGGGGCAAAGTATCCCACGGATTTTCTTTCCTATTGAAATGTAAGATTCATTACAAATGCAAGCTCTATCTCTACCTAACCTATAATAGAGGTAAATTTATTAATAACTGGCCTTAGTCCCCCGCTTTCTATGATGCACGATTTCCTATATGAGTAAGAAAGAATGAGGAAAATCCATGAATTTCAGTTGAACATTTTAAGGATTTGTTTTCCATATTAATATGTTTTCTGAGAAATCACATTCAGGTATGAAAATATCCTACTTATCTTTAGCATCGCTATCTCAAAAGAACTAAATAACAGGAACAAGAATGGACAAACTACGATTTTTTGACTAACGAGAAACACAAAAATACTAATCTGATAAAAGAAACATGAATTAAATGGACAAGACACAAATCAGTAATTAAAATACAAGTTAGGTATTAAAATTGATATTTCAATTAGATTTTTAACAAACCAATAATACAACATTGAGTTTAGGACCGTTTTTAAAACAATGATGCAAAAATGTGGTTTTACTTCAGGCCTGGCCGCTTTGACGGATTAAAAATTTCCAAGAGCCGCAAAGAAATAAGAATAATTACAATTTTTTCAAAATCTGGCTTTACGATCAATTTAGTATAGTTAATGATTTTTATTATAAGTGATAAATTTGAATCCATCGACACTGAAAGTATTCAATAAGTGAAGAGTGTATAAGTTCTAAAGGGTCTAAGTGCCAAATTCAGATATTTTTAGTTATACATGTAGAAAAGGTCAATGGGGGTCAGGCAGGGCAGGATTTAGGCTGTACCTGTGGCACGGGCCCTACCAGGGAAAATATTTTTTTTAATTAACCTACGAAAACCGTATTTTCAGCAATTACCCAATTAAAAACTTAAAAATAAACAGGTATGACTCTTTATTGAAATCTTGTTAAATATATAAAAAAGTAGACCCTTTGTGGTGCGGGCCCATAGGCTGCAGCCTGCGTAACCTGTCCTTTAATCCCGTCCTGGTACCAAGCCTAATAATCGAGGGGTGAACCGCGATTGGAATTAGGTGTACACAATATTAGGTCGCGGTTCTCCCTCGCTAATAATATTTAAAGGGTAGAAAGTGCCAGCGGTGTATTAGATCTTTATCCGCTGTGGGCAATTTGGCGCTCCCTGTATGTGCCAACTTATTTCTAAAGGGTCTATATACCGAGAAAACCTGAAAAATGTATTGTTTGTGGTACTTTGACCCTTTTCAGTAATACGTGTTAGACACTTTTTCGAAATAATTAATGAAGGATATGGACCTTTTTATGATTTCCTATTTTCAATTTTTTTCTGTCCAATTTAAGATATTTTTTTTAGTATTTCTTAGGGGTTGTCTTAAATGAAAAATATATTTTTAAAACTAAAAAGATGCTTACTACTTACCAAGATACTTTTATTTGATTATCTCGGTTCCACATTTTTGGCACTTAGACCCTTTAGAACTTACACTCTTAAAGTGTAAATGTGAAAAAAAAACAGCAAGACATAACCAGATATGAAAAGAAAACATGTATTGAACCAACAAAATGTATTTGTACGGTATTAAACATAAAATAAATATAGTTTTATCAATAAAATGATTAGTTAAGTCACATAAAAACCAAACAATATTTCAAAATTTTATTTTGAAATAACAATATCAATGGCTATTTCTTTCTTTCTCCTAATACAGGAATCCCGAAAACTCAGCACTCGTTAACCCGGCAGTCCGGATAACTCGGCCACACCCTGGCAGGACGAAAAAAAACCATTTTCATGTAGTAATGACTCTATGCCTTCATAAAGTACGTTTTTTCTTTGTTTAATGGTTTTTGGGCGGTTTATTCTCTGTTGTATTCTCAAGCAAACAATACAGTACTGTATTTTCTGAGGAAACCCACTTACTTATTCTTTTTTAACCCCGTTCCCGATAACCCGGCATTTTCACAAATTCATCCACCCTTCGGTCCACATTAGGCCAAGTTTTCGGGACTCTACTGTATTTGGGTTTATTTTAGCTCACTTATTATTAATGGTAAGACTTTTTTAGAAGGGGGTTGCTGCAGCCCGATCCCAGAAAATTCGCTCGGCTAGAATATATCTCATAGTGTTATAATATATTATATACGTTATGTTTTCATTATTATTTTTTGTCAGTATAGAGATATATACGAGTATATCATAATATGTATTTTATTTATACTGAAGAAGATAAGATTAATTTATAAAAAAAACACATAGACAAATATAAATGTATACATTTGGCAGCTTATGGATATTATAATAAATTTATTTTTATACTAACTGCTTTTCGTTTCGATTCAAAAACTACTTTAGTACATAAAAATCCAATTTTTCAAATATTTTTGTTAAGAGCCTCCTAATCTCGGACATAATTAAAAAAAATTGTGCCAAATAAGATCAGATTATAAACTAGCTAAAATGAAAAAAATGTCTGTCTACACGTGGTGCATATTGAATATAAGCCTTCCCTAGTAGCACAATGTTTCAAACTATATAGGGCTATATAGATTCTAGAAATCTATACCTATAGGCACTATGTAGTTACTATATAGTTTGAAACATTGTACTACTAGGGTTGTTATTAGTGAAACAAATATTGAGACAATTCAAGAAGGAATAAAATGGTTAATTTTTAGGAATGAATTAAAAGATTGCGAAAAATTTTCAGAAATGGAAGAAAAAATTATTTTATATCATTATAATATCATATAAATATTTTTAATATAATTTATTCAATATATATATATAATCTACAATTAATATTAGTAATGAAGCTGTTGAAGCTTGAATTTTTGTGATTAATTTTATTAAGATTTGAATTTTTTAGTTAAATCACACATAATTATTTATAATTATTTATTGAACACGAATAAATAATACAATAAAATTACGACGTTTCGATCGCAGAACAAGTCTATCGAAAAGTCATAGTTTTATTGTATTATTCATTCGTGTTCAATAAATAATTATAAATAATTATCTGTGATTTAACTAAAAATTCAAATCTTAATACAATTAATATTATTTATTTATTTTAATTTTTTAATTTTTATGTTTTAATCTTCTAATGCAGCGGTTCTCAACCTTTTTTCTCGCATATCACCTATCGAATATGTGATCAAGTCACGTAGCATTTTCTAGTTAGTTTATATTTTTGAGTAGAAAATCTTCCATGCAAAAACATTGCTCACCCCTTTCTTTCAAAAATATATAGTTAACAGATAGAGCTTTAGTTTTTTCTCCCCTGACCAATAAATTTGATATAATTTCGAGTATCACCTGTGAATATTCTACGTTCCAGCCTACCCAAGTTTGAGACCCGCTGTTTTAATGATTAGTAGAATGACATACATACTTGTAGGATGGAATTGTCCTTTGTAAATGGTGCAGAGAGAAAGAAACTTGACGAGGAAATGGAATGAAAGAATGAATGGACCCGCAGACGCAGCAGCTGCAGCCTCTGGCTCAACTTTCGCTCTCCAATCTCCCCACTTACGCCCCCGTCTACACACGCATACACACACACATACTAGTTTCTCTTTCACTCCTTTCTAAATCACTTTTATCACTTTTGTTTTTGTTTTTTAATTAGAATAATAAAAAATACATGATCTGACAATCTCATTGACTTTAACATACATCTCCTCCCTGGTCATTTTAGGAAGCAGGATTTCGCATTGATAGTTCCATAATACCGTAAAGGCTAACTGTGTGAAATTCGGTCCAAATCGGACAGAGTTCAAAATTTAAAAAAATAATAATTTTTGGTCTGATTTCAACTAAAATCTAATCAGCAATATAAATAAAATATCTAAATATAAAATGTGGTTTTGATACCATTATTGTTTTTTGAGCTAGAGCGTACACAAAACTTGGTAATACAAGCACTGGTATTTTAACCAAATTTAAATATCTATTAAAATATAAATTTTTCGATGTTCACTATATCAGTGGTTCTTAACCTTTTATTAGTCGCGGCCCCTTTAAAATCCGAAGAATATTCGTGTTAAAATACTAAAATATTTTCGCAGCTAGTAATTACTCATACAGTAAAAAAATCTCTCAAATATAACGATAATTTATAAATAAATCAAAAAGCAGAACTTAACATATCTATATGTAATATTTTTTAAAGTTTTTTAATGAACAAAAAATGCTTGATCAGATTGTCAGGAATAATATATTTAACTTTTAAGGAGTTAGGTGTTGGTTCTAGGTGAAACATGTTCATATAATAATATATTTATTGAAAAATAGGTATATTTGCGAATAAAAGTATATTTGCTATAGTATAAAAATTGTAAACCTAGACTTATAAAAAATATTTACACGGTTTTATTCAACCTGTAATTTTATCTGTCTGTCTGTTTGGTCAAATTTACCTATGCGCTCAACGTTTTCATTTAGTTTAACAATATTTAGGAATATTGAGATGACATTAAATTCATCTGTCACTTATATATGTATCTCTTATAAAAACTAGTAACATATTTTTTTATTTTTTTAAATTTAGGGAACGAAGAAAAGATTATTTTTATTATAGACAAAAGGATCAGCCGGGGCTCGAACCCGGGATCTTTGCATGTGTACTGCAATGCTTTGTGATAAGAGCTTTAGCTCCTATATCCACTAAGCTACTGATCCCTGAACCCAAACTAATACCTATTGTCTATATGAATTATATATATTTTTTTTTTTTTTTTTATTTGTAAAAATATAAAAACTTAAAAAATTCTTATATTTTCCGGCCCCCTACATACTTTCCACGGCCAGCCTGTTAAGAATCGCTGCACTATATAATATTTTATTTTAAATCGAAACGTCATGAATTTGCTGATTTTTTTTTTTTTTTTGTTTTGTCAAATAATTTTAGCCTTTTTTGGGATATTTTGTTAATATGAAGGACAAAAACAAGAAAATTCCAAGAGTTTGTCCCTCATTAAATCCAAGATGGAAGAGATTATTTTTATTTATATGTTAGAAGGGTTGATTTTAACCCCTCGGGAATCAAAGCAGAGGTCAAAAATTAGTAATCCTGGCCAATTGGATACCCATAATTAAAAATAATCCAGTCTATCTTCGCATCTAATGAATGACAACATCTTGTAATTTTCTTAGAAATTTAGAATCTATTTCTCTCGGAGCTCTTTTATATTCAATTTGCATAAGTTATTCCAGTACTCCTAGAATTTTGAAGAAATTCAAAAATCAAAACACTCAAGCACCTTTTTTTAACTATGTATGGCATGGCTATGTTTTTAAATTTAGATTAACTCGTCGGCGAAATTTCGCCAATGAAGATTTAAATCAGTGAGTGAAAGATTCAGCTCTATACATAGATATATCATAGGGTGGCCAATTGAATCGAATTACTAATTTTTGGTACTCGAGTTCGATTTCAGATCCTTCTGACATATAATTAAAAATAATTAAGCAATAAGTAAGTAATAATCAAAAAATATCTCATAAATAGAGACCGGATTCCTATGCAATTGCATATTTTGTTTGCCGCCACATATGACCAATGAGATCAATTATCTATCTGAATCATACATTTAGGATATTATAGATTAAATTTTATAAAGCATATTTTTGCATATTTGATTAATTTTCCATAAAATTGCATAATTAAAGGATTCTTACAAATATTGCATATTTCGAGCCAAATACAGATGTTTTCAAAGTGAATTTTCGGAGTAAGAATCGCGTCCATATGAGTAAGAATCACGTCCATATGTGAAAGGTCGTATGGTGCACGACATCGCCTTTTGTTGAAGGGTAGAAATACCCTTAACTGATCTTCTAATTCAGTTGTCTAAGTAGAAGGGCTCCCTTTAAGGTAGTTGTTTCGCGACAATAGTAGCAAAAAGTTAATGCTAGAGTATATAGAACAGACAACTTTTTGCTGTTTATGTACCACTACTAGCCAATTCCGTGCTCCTTTGACAATTGTGGCTACATTGTCCGAGCTTGTATATATTTTATCAAAGAAATGTGAGATATAGTACATTATAAAGGGAGATTTATAAAGCAAAACGTGCAAAACAAGCGATTGAAAGCTGTTGCGACAATGGCTGAAGGGAAAAAACGTCAAAAAATTACTAAAGTTAACCCATTTTTTAGGTTAAACAAATGCGTTGTTACCAGCCCCTACGCTTTCTCTGCAGCAATCGTTCGCAGTAGTCTTGAATTTTAATTTTTTAGTGCATAAAAAAATTTATTTTGACATCTTTTACTGCATATCTTTTCATATTTCAACGAATTATACTGCACATTACTTGAATATTTCAGAATTTTTAACTGCATATTTTATGGCATATTTTGGCAGTTTTTATTGAATAAAAATTCGGTCTCTATTCATAAAATAACACCAATGTTTATCATAGAGTCTTTTAAGAAGCCGATAAGACCTTCAGTTCACTTGATCAAAATCCATTTTTTAAATTTTTTAATGAATACAAGATTTCCAATCCTATTGATATCGTAGAATAAAAGATTTTATTTTTGGGGTAATAGAAATAACATCCAGTGAATCTCCTTTGTAGAGTAATGTTTTTTAAATCTAAAATTTTTAGACAATTCAGCTATATTTAAGATGTGAAATATATCATTCTTGAACTTACAAAACTTAGTAAAAGTGATTAAAAAATTTTCTACATGATAATAAAAAAACTTCATAATTAGTATAATTGAAATTCATAATTAATGAGTGATATTTCAGAAATTAGCTATGGCCAAATAATGTTTGACCTCTGAATTTTTAATAAATTTCTCACACTGCATTCCTCTATTCTAAACAATAAAAATCTTGATTTTTTGCAAGTTCCTGAGCGATATGTATAATAAATGCATCAATTTAAATTTCCGTTAAATCCTAAGGAGCCGCACTTTGGTAAGAATCCCTGAAAGAGAAACAAATCCCGTTTCTCAATGGAGGTTGACTTGAATGTTTGTTCTTCCCCACGCACTTCTCCCTCTTCCTTTAATTCAGACATACCTACCTACTGAAATACATTTACCATCTCTTTTTTTTATTTATTTATTTCTTCTTCTGTCCTTCTCATTTGATCATTTCCCGTTTTTATTTTTATTTTTTATTTTTTTTCCACCTTTCATTCGAACGAGAGAAAGAAGTTGCCCCTGAACATTCCTACAGAGATTCCTATTTGTCCTTTCTTCTTATTTTACAAATCAAAAGTTACTTCGCATCAATTTTTTGTTTCTTTGCAAAACATTCTATCTGGTTTTGTGTAGAAAAAATGCACACTTAATCCATAAAAGTATGAGAGGAAATTTTAATGACTGATTGTTTTTCTGCCTTTAATTTGTTGATTTCTTAATCTAATTTTTACTTTACCATACAGGGTATGGTCAAGTATTGTAATCGTGGATGAAAAAAGTGGTATTGTTTCTTCTTTTTTTTTTAATATCCCGAAAACGGCTGAAACTATTTTGATAATGAAAAATTGGGCGAAACCATGGCATTTCGGTCTACAAAAAAGCTTCAATAAGTGAACATAGAAAAAATTATATTTTTCGAGATAATAACTGTTTTGTCAAAATGTCTGTTAGTCTGTGCGTTACCAAATCTTGTGGACGAGCTACCTGAAAAACTAGTGTGAATATCAAAAAATAAAATTTCACACGTAGTTTTGGTGCATTGAGATTAAGAGCTGATTAGATTTTGGTGCATATCGACCCAAAATTAAGGTGGGAGGGGATGGGGGTTAAAATTTAAAATTTTAATATTTTCAAACTAAAAAAAAATAAGAAAAATGAAATATATTATAAAATGAGCCTAAAATAACGGAAAAAAAATTTCTGGCACCAAAGGGGGGAGGTGCTCAACAAATAAAAATCTAGCCCATTTGAGCAAACTAAACCAAAATTTGTATACATAATCAGTGGGCCCATATAACATTAAAAATGCAAAAACAAACCCCCAAAATGGGGGAGGGGTGTCAAAAGATTAAAATCTAGGCCCTTGTACCAAACTTAACCAGAAGTGTATGGTAAAGTCAAGTGGATGGCCACATCAGAACGTGTCAATTTATTTATTTTCATTCTATATTGTATTTACATACTATATGGCCCTGATGATGAGTAGAAAAATTAACTTGAAATTATTTAGCCCTTGGGGAGGTGATTAGAAAAAATTTGGGGAACTAAATAAGTCTCCGTAAATTATCTTGGTATTTATAAAATAATTAGTTTAAATGACAGATAGAAAAAACTGTTGAAAAAAATTTCGCAGACTTCCTCAAGTAATATTGAATAAATCTCTTTAAATCCTGTAGTTTTAATTTTAATGAGCCTACATTAGCTCACTACGGAATCCTAGGACCCAGGCTCACTCTTGTCCTCTTTTTTCGTTTGATAAAAGTAATTTAAGGTAATAAAAGAAAGTACCTGGAAGCTTGAGTGGAATATAATAGAGCTGAAGTAGCAGAGTCGTCAATTTAGCTTTTTTACTTTACCATACAGGGTATGGTCAAGTATTGTAATAGTGCATGAAAAAAGTGTTTTTTTTTGGTTCGTTTTTTCGAAATATCTCAAAAACGGCTGAAACTATTTTGATTAAATAAATTGGGCGAAACCATGGCATTTAGATCTACAAAAAAAGCACTAATAAGTGAACATCAAAAAATTGTATTTTTCGACATATTAACTGTTTTTGTCTGTTAGTACGTGTGTGTGTTACCAAATTTTTGTGGACGAAATAGTTCAAAAACTATTGTGAATATCAAAACGAAATTTGAAATGAAGTTTTGGGGCATTGAGATTAAGAGCTGATTAGATTTTGGTTGAAATTGAACCAAAAATTAAGGGGGGGGGGGGGGGGGGGTGAATTAAAATTATAAGATTTTCAAACTAAAAAAAAAAGAGAAAAATTAAAAAATATACTATAAATTGAGCCTATAAATAAAAAGACAGTTTTTATTTTTTTCGGACGCCAAAATTAGGGGGTTCAAAAAATTAGAACTATCAATATAAGTAAGTCTTAGAGCCTTTAATGGAAGACGAAATTTTGCACATGACCCCTATACGTATACGACCTTATGAAAATGACTCACTGGGTGAAATTGAGAGTGTGTGTGTGAGGGGGGGGGGGGGGGCATAAATATTTTCAAACAAAAATCGAAGCAAAGTGATATTTCTTATCAAATAGTCTCATAATTAAAAGGGCCCAAAATAAAGAAGGGTGAGTTCTTTCGTAAATAATTATAAATTATTTTAATTCAATATTAAATATAAGTTGAAAGTTTATATTGGGAAAATAAGGACAAGTTTTTATGTGTGACTTTTTTTATTTATCCACCAACGTTTCGTCGACTTTGCCGACTTCTTCATGTCTTCTACAATTATAAGAACATTCTTGATATTAATTTACAAAAGTACAGTCAGAATTCAAAAACAAACATGTATCAATAGTTTACCTACCAAATAGTCATGTCACACATTCGTCTAAATTTTCTTATTACCTTCGTTACCATTGAAGGCCATCAGAATACAATTTTGAAAAAATATTTGGCACATTCACAAAAACACAATTTTTCTCTTTAATAACAACTTCATCAATACAAAACAGAACAGAAATCACATATAGGTATACAAAATAAGGCAAACCCGTTCTTCTTATAAAAATAGAATAGAATACTTTTCTTTTTCTTCTCCGTTATATCCCTATATACAAAAATCTCAGCTTCGAATAAATTAAACCTATACATTATAAAATATATGTCAATGACACCAACCAAGTTATTATTAAATGAAAAAATCCATTAGAAATCTATTTTTTGTTTTCAACATTTAATTGCATTTATTTTTGAAATTTTTTATTATTATTTATTTTTTATTTTCCCAATATAAACTTTCAAATTATAAATTAAATTATGGACGGAAATGATAATAATTAAATATAAGAGAGGACCCAGGTGTATGGTAATCTCATGTGGATGGTCACATCAGTTTATTATCTTCTATCAGCATTTTGGAAGTTTTCCTACCTTCTTCAGTGTTCAAAAGAAAGAAGCATACCAGGTTGAACTCTAAAAAGAGTCCGAAACGTCGGCTGAAAGAATAGGTTCAAGTGACACACGAATAAAGAATTTTACCCTGTGGTGTGACTAAATCATAATTTACTAAGAAAAATAATAATCAGACTAGTTTGTGGATATTCTGATCGCATAAATATACAGTAGAACCCCGTTTATCCGGACTAAATGGGGCCAAAGGCAAACCGGATAATCGAAAATCCCGATAATCCGGATA
This sequence comes from Forficula auricularia, assembly GCA_024734495.1. NCBI lineage: Eukaryota > Metazoa > Arthropoda > Insecta > Dermaptera > Forficulidae > Forficula > Forficula auricularia. The sequence goes on along the minus strand of JALMQS010000113.1, from coordinate 442,744 downwards.
TATGGGTAATAAAAACAAAACAAATCCTCAAATAAGCGAATTTGAATTTATTACATTAAAAAAAAATATTTTTATATCAAAATATGAAAAATATTAAAATTAAAGTGAATTTTTTTTTTAATGCAATCGAATGCAAGAGGGGGTGCACCAGTAAAGATGCAGCTCCTATGGATCTCGAGGGACCCTTGCATTACCGAGGAGAGGGGAAGGTTGATTGAGTGAGAGGGTGTAGACGTGGGTGTCTATGCACTCCGGTTTTGAAGGTTTGAAGATTATAGGTGCTGGGAAGGATGGAGGCTGGGAGAGAGTTCCAGTTCCTTGAAGTCATGGGGATATATGCAACCTGGTTTTAAAATTTGTAGAATAATAGAAGTTTAAAATAAATAAAAAAATTTCTTTTTTGAAAATAATAAATAACTTTTCTTTTAACTTAAAAATATTTATAAAAATGTTTGAATTGAAAGAAAAAAGATTCCATTATAATTTATTGTTAAAGACATAAATAAATAAGTGAAATCAAATTGAGTTCCATGATTAAATAAATTCATAGGAAAGCGAGGTGAAATATGACAACGAATGGGCGCTAATCAGACAAAGCAGGGGTAGCTTTTACCTCGATTGGCTAATCAATTACAGAGGAATGTTTACAAGAAAAAAAAGCTTTAATTAAATTAAGTCTTTTTCAACAAATTAACTGGAGGCTATAAATTTCTTTGCGAAAAGAATTTGCATAAAATTAAGTTTAACTAAATACTTGTAAAATGTGAGCACAAAAGAAAAAAGAGAAAATGCAAATTCGCTCCAGTTTTTATAATATGTAGCTATGACTATTTTATTTAGGTACTATGACCAATTAAACATTTTTGAAAACTTATTATTTTTTTTATGAAATCGAATGTAAGAAGAGGCGCACCAGGATGATGAATCTCCAAAGTTCCCTGCATTACCGAAGAGAATACATCAAGAGAAAGGATCTAGGGGCCTAGGTGTTTGTACATCCTGGTTTTGAGGGTTTGAATCTTATATATATAAAATTAAGGTTTTGTCTGTACATTGCTCCATATCACGCCAAATTTTGGTTGCACACGTTTCAAGCAAAGTTATGAACGAAAACACCCTCAACAAAATTCCTATCTGTATGTCTGTCTGTCTGTCTGTCTGTATGTATGTTTCCGTCGTTTCCGATAAGTTGCTCACGATTCACGTCAAAACGGCTGAAGGGATTATTATGAAATTTTATATTTACATCAGATGTCTTCTAACTAACGTTTTTAGCTATATAACGTTTTGATATTTTGACTCCCAGAAGGGGGTTTGGGGGGGCGCACGAATGAAAATTATCAAATAACTCCTAAACTATTAACCCTACGGAAAATTTTATGAAAAACAAAGTTGTAGGGGATGTGATTTCTGACAACTTTTGTTTGAAAAAATGTCCCCCCAAAAACACCCAAAAGGGGGGGGGGGGTGAAAAAATGTAAATTCTTGCCCTTGGAGCAAACTCAACCAAATTTTGTATACATAATCTCTGGGCCTCTAGAGGGCTAGAAATGCAAAAACTAACCACCCAAAATGGGGGGGGGGTCAAAAAATGAAAATTCTTTCTCTTGGGCCAAACTCAATCAAATTTTGTATACATAATCTGTGGGTCACTAGAAAGCTAGAAATGCAAAAACTGCGTGCGGAGGGCGGGTGCGGGGGTGGAATGAGGGTTGGGTGAGGAGTGAGGCGGAGTAGGGTAGGGGTGCAAGTGGGCTCTGCGGGGGTGTGGTGCGCAGGGTTGGAGGGCACGGGGTGGGGTCCGGGGTGGATGGGGTGCGGGGTCCGAGGTGGGTGGTGTGGGGGCTATGGTTGCGAACGGGTGTGTGGTGCGGGTGCTGGAGGGGTTTTGGGGTGGAGTAGGGGTGGGGTTAGTGGGTTAGGGTGCGGAATGGAGTGTTGGAGTGGTGGGGTGGGCGGGGGTGGAGGGCATGGTGTGGGGGTTGGGGGTGCTGGGTGGGTTTCGGGGTGTGTGGTGGGTGGGAGTGGGGGTGAGGGTGGGGTCCGAGGGTTGGGGGTCCAGGGGGCGTGCCCCCTGGCTAGCAAGAGGGCTGCCGAAGGCGGGCTTGGAGCTAGTATTATATAAGTGACGGGAAAGAGTTAAATTTCCTCGTGGATAAACGTATTGGGGAATTAAGTGGTCCCTGCACTTTTCGAATTTATCCGCGAAATGGTGTTAGGAATCGGCAAAACGTGTGCTATGCGCAAAACAGACCTTAGGGGAATAACCGACTTCAACTCATCAGAACTACATGCCGTGATAAATAAATTTTAGTTTTACGGACGCGGGTTCAATTCCTGAGGGTCAATGGCTGTTTTCACCATTTAATCGAATTGATTTAATTGAATAGGTCTATTAGATATTTTAATTAAATTTTAAAGCTTTCAACGATTTGGCCACTATGGTGTTTGGAATTTCGAAAGTCAACGAAAAATAGGCTGTGTGTCTATTCTAGGAATAAGACACGATTGAAGTGTAAACATCGAAAGTTCGTTTAGTTAAGTTAATGCTATTACAATATTGTTATTGATAAATTTATGGTATTATTTTCAGTAAATAAGAAACAATGATCCAAATGTTGAGCTAAAAAAAATAAAATAATTTATTTTTAGAAGACAAATCAATGTTGATGTCAGAGGCCTACTTGGTCTTTCTTTTCATTTGAAATGTTCAGAGGAATTATCAAATGAACAAAGAATAAAATGTTTAAAATGGAGCCTTGATTTCTAAAGCAAGCGCTGAAAGATATTGTATCAACACTAAATAAAGGGAGTAGTTGTGTGCGCAGTTCAAAATTCTTATTATTAATACCGCGAATTCCAGCATTTTTTCCAACCTGGATGCAAATGAGAATGAGTATCAGACTAATATAGACCGGACACTTATAGCCTTTGTCGACTCGTTTTCTGCACTTACAGAATTTTATAGGTAATATCACGCCAAGTGATGCAATAATTAAAAATTAAAAATTCCGTCTTCGAGGTCTGCTTTTCAATTTTTCAAGACTCGGGTGAACAGACACCTACGTCTCCAACCTTCTTCTTGAGCAATTAATAAAGTAAAGGGTGTGTAGTTTCACAGTGAATTCACTGTGAAACTACACACCCTTTACTTTATTAATTAATATCATGTTTCACCTAAAACCTACACCACTTTCTCTAAGTAAAAAATTCTTCTTGAGCACTTTTTCCTATTTTCTTATGTAATGCAAAGGTCTACGATATTCGTATAATAGCTGAATCTTGTATTCGATCGCACTAGTAAAGAAGGCAATTGAAAATAAGAGTGAAATAATTATTCTCAGGTAGCAAGGAGAGAGGTTGGAAGTATAATTTATATCTAATAAGCTGACGTGTTCTGATGTGCCCATCCGCTTGACTTTACCATACAACCTGGCCCCTAAAATTATTTATAATCATGTAGGAGGGTTAGTTTTTGAATTTTTATACTTCTGGGGTCCCACTGATTATGTATACAAAATTTGGTTGAGTTTGGTAAATGGCCAAGATTTTCATTTTTTGACCCTACACCAGCCCCCCCTCCCTGGGTTAGTTTTTGCATTTTTAGACTTATGAGGGTCCACTGATTATGTATACAACATTTGGTTGAGTTTGCTCAAATGGCTTAGATTTTTAATTTTTAACCTCCCCTCCACCCCCTTAATTTTGGGTCGATATGCACCAAAATCTAATCAGCTCTTAATCTCTCTTAATCTCAATTGACCAAAACTATGTGTGATATTTGGTTTCGATATTCACACTAGTTTTTGAGCTAGCTCGTCCACAAAAATTTGGTAACGCACAGACAACCAAACAGGCTAACAGACATTTTGACAAAACAATTATTATCTCAAAAATTATAATTTTTTCGATGTTCACTTATTAGAGCTTTTTTGTAGAACGAAATGCCATGGTTTCGCTCAATTTTTTTAATCAAAATAGTTTCAGCCGTTTTTGAGATATTTTGAAAAAATGAAGGAAAAAAACCATACCCTGTATGGTAAAGTAAAAAATGACTCGAATGATTTTGATTAAGCAAAACCATCTTGTTAGGCGACTAACACGAGACTGATTTTGTGTCCTATCTCCGTATATGGATCCATTGAAAGGTCAATATTAGGAACCAGATTGTACATAATGAAGCGTCCCTATAAATTTTACAGCTAGTGTGCAGCGGACCTAACGTAGCAACTTTACCTCACTATTAACTTTACATTTCTCATTTGTTTAAAGCGACATGCTCGGAATTCTTTTAGGGAGCTTAATGAGGATGATCCAGGGGGCTAGCAAGAAGTCCACTTTAGTGAGGCCTCGCAGCTAATTTATTATATAATTTCAATGAAAAAATATTTTTATCTAAGGTGAAAAAATGTATAAGTATTCACTTAGAAAAATAAAAAAAGTAATTTTGAAATAATATGCTTTTGAAAGATAATTTTAAATCACTTAAATGTACTTTGACGAAAAGAAAGCACGCTTTTATTCATCGATGATTCAAAATGGAATAGGCAGAAAGCGGTATCGAGTAGATATTTTCTCAAAGTGGAACTTTCTCCTTTGAAACATACTAATAAGTAGAAACAGGGATCGCCATCAAAAGAAGAATCAGTTAATGAACAACGAGTATTTTATAAAAATTAGTGCCAATTTATATCAATTAAAAAATTTTAAAATATTTAAAAATATATTTTTTTAAATTGAAAGTTTTTGCCGAGTAGTAGCAGAATTTTTATATATTGAAGGAGACGATAAAAGAGTGTGTCTTCTGCTGGAATTATAAATTTTATTTATTTATAACGAGACTATAGTTTCGAGGGCTTTGCCCTCTTCATCAGTCTATTACAATGTATTCACAGGAATTAATTCCTGCATTCATAAATTAATTCCTGTGAATACATTGTAATAGACTGATGAAGAGGGCAAAGCCCTCGAAACTATAGTCTCATTATAAATAAATAAAATTTATAATTCCAGCAGAAGACACACTCCTTTATTGTCTCCTTCAATATATTTTTTGTTTTCAAAAAATTAAATAATTTCAAATTCTTAATTTGAAAATATATTAAATAATTATTTGTAATAAAATATTAGGCACGATGTGTTATTTTTTTTAACAGGAAGTTCTGAAGCTCGAGGGATCGAAATATAATCAGTTCTCGGTATTGGAAATTCACTTACATATAGTGAAGCATAAAAGTTAAAGTATTGCATTCACTTTTGGGGGGGTCCAATTTTCGAAGTCTTTTATATATACAAAACTACAAAAGTTTAATTGAAAAGATTTTTTTGCAGAGGGTAGAAGAGTTATTGATTCATAAAGAGAAACAAGGAGGTTGTCCTCTGTTTGATGTAAATATTTTAATTCTGACTTGCTTATCGGCTGAGTAAGAGCAAAAAAATTTCAATATCCACGTAATACTGACCTCATGAAAAATAATATTTATAATTAAAAAAGACTGATGATGAGGGGCAAGCCCTCGAAACTATAGTCTCAAATAAATAAATAATATATATACTAGGGTGCTCCTTAATTTGGGTATTTTCGAATATTTACGCTGACAGGGTCTCATATGGTTAGAAATAAATTAAAAAAAATATGTCCCAAGTTTCAAGTCTATCTCAATTTTAACCTAGTGCAACACAGAGATTAAGTTTCCCATCTAAATAACATGGGGTTTTTGGCATTGAACGATCAATGTTTTATTCCGGCCAAAGTAAAGTTTCAAAAAATTTGAATTCTGTAGACTTTATCCTATATAATAGTACTTATCCATCAAAATTTTCAGAGATTTTTAGCTATTATAATTTTGGAATCTATAATTTACTAATACTAAGATATAGGAATATTTTATCTAAATTTATAATTTTCTCATTAATATATTAAAGAAAAAATTAACACATTAATGATAATTGTTTTGATCGCGCTTTTTGAACAAGAATATATCGCGAGACTACTGCTGGTTGAAGCTATTGGAGTCTGCTGAGTCTAAAGTGTGGACCAAGAGAGAATGAAAAACGATATGATCCATTTAGCTATAATCCAACGTCATTATTGCGTTTAGCCCGCATGACACTTGGATGGATCAATACATAATATTTGACAAAAAATCACCTGCATTCGATTCGCGATAAATATAGGAAACATACGATTAATATTTTATCTAGATGTAACTCCAAAATTGTAATAGCTAAAATCTGAAAAGATTCTTAAGTATAGCTACTATTTTAAGAATAAAGTCTATAGAGTTTTAAATTTTTTGAACCTTTACTTTTTTTTTTTTTTTTTTTTTAATGATAATGATGAGAGAAGGAGTTACACCAAAAAGGTGCAACCCCTAAAGGCCTCGGTTGGCCCCTCCATCGTGAAAAGAAGAAGAAATAATTTTATGGGTTGGGCGGAGGTCGAAGGTATCTGTGGATACGGGTCTTAAATAGCTTAAGGTTATAAGTCGCGGGAAAGATGGTGGCAGGGAGCGAGTTCCAGTCTCTGGAGGTCATAGGAATAAAAGAGTTGGCGAAAGCGCTTGTTCGACTTTTATCCAATTTGACAGCGAAGGGGTGCTGAGCGTTAGAAAACCGCGTGTTTCTCGTAAAGAGGGCATTAGGGGGGATAAGAGATTTCAGCTCGACTGAACAGACACCGTGATAGTATCTGTAGTACAGGGAAAGGGCAGAAACGGTTCTTCGGTGAGCCAGGGAGTCGAGTGAGTTGGTTAGAGCCGGGTCTCCTATTAGTTTAATTGCTCGCTTCTGAATTGCATCCAGTGTAGCAAGAGAATGCTTGGATGCACCCCTCCACAGATGAGAGCCATATTCGAGACAGGGACGAATTTGAGCCTTATACAGCATAAGAAGTTGACTGGGAGTATAACAGCGTCTAGACCTAAATAGGAGACCAAGCTTGCGCGCTGCAGCTTTAGCAGTGGTTGAGATATGGTCATTCCATGAAAGGTCAGACCCTAGAGTTACGCCTAGCATTGAAATTTTATCCCTGAATTCTAGTGAGTTTGAGTCGAATGATATGTTTGGGAGGTTTCTGTCGACGCGCCTAGAAATAAGGCAACACTGAGTTTTCCCTGCATTGAAGTTAACTAAGTTTTGGGATCCCCAGTTTTTAAGTTTGCACAAGTCTAAATTAATTGAAGAGGCAATGTCTGCACGGTTTTTATGCGATGCAGGGGCGTTATGTAGGGTGCTGTCATCTGCGTAACAATGTACCGGATTGGAGGGCAAGTTTAGAAGGTCGTTGATATAGATAAGAAAAAGCGTAGGGGAGATAACCGATCCCTGAGGAACTCCAGCGTTGGTGTGGAAGGGGGAAGATGATATTCCATCGATGACAACCTTAATACTACGGTCTGAAAGAAAACTTTCGAGCAACTTACAGAGTTTCGGTGCAAGGCCGACGGAGGTCAATTTGGCAAGAAGATTTTTGTGCCAGACCATATCGAAGGCTTTTGAAATGTCTAAAGCTACCGCGAGGGTTTCATTCCCGGCCTCCAGGGTTTTGTTCCAGATATGAGTTACATATGCTAGGATGTCACCAGTCGACCGGAATTTCCTGAAGCCGTATTGCCTATCGTGGATAAATTTATTTGACTCTAAGTGTCGTAGAACTTGCTCGTTGATGGCCTTTTCCATGATTTTGGATAAGACAGAAGTGATTGCTATGGGTCGATAGTTTTTTATGTTGGAAGAATCGCCTTTTTTCTTAATTGGTTGGATTCTGGCTAGTTTCCAGGCTTCAGGAAATATTCCAGAGTTATAGGAGAGATTGTATAATTTGGATAGTATAGGAGCAAGTTCAGGGGCGCACTTTTTAATGAGAATGGCAGGGATATCGTCGGGGCCAGCAGAAGAGTTTTTCTTTAGATTCCGGATGATCTTTAGAATTGCTGGTATCCTGAAAACAGTATCTGACATTATATTAGTACTGGGGGGTATGTGGGTGGTTCAAGCCCTTTGTCGTCCAGGTTTGAGTTGGACGCGAAATATGAGGCAAAAGCTTCGGCTTTGTCGGAGGCGTCAATGGCTATCGAGTTGTCGGAGAGATTGAGAGGGGGAAATGATGAGTTTGTAAAATTTCTTTTTACATACTTATCAAGGGACCAGAATTTGTTTGAACTGCTGGGGCAAGCTGCTAGCCTGTCAGCTTTTTTCTGAATGAAGGACTTCATCGCATTATCGATTGTTTTTTTACAGTGGGCGCGGGCTTTTGTGAGGAGAACGCGATTGTACTCTGATGGTGTCGAAGACCAATTATAGAAAGCATGATTTTTTTGTTTGACTGCTTCGGAGCAAGACTTATTGAACCAGGGCTTGGAGTCCTGTTTTCCAATTACCCGTTTGAAAGGGACAAATAACTCGATGCCCATTTGAATCACTTCAGAGAATGCAGACGCACATTCGGTGGCATTTTTGTTTCTGAAGCAGTAATCATTCCATGGGAAAGAGCTGAAGAAGTTACGCATTTCATCCCAGTTGGCTTTAAGAAAAAGCCTTATTTCTCTGGGCTTTGGGCAGGATAGAGCGGGTTTTACTAAGTCGATATGTGATTTTATTTTAATTAAGTTGTGGTCTGAGTTACCTAGAGGTGCAGAGATACTAAAAGAGAATTGAGATGGGGCAGATGACAGAAAGAGGTCGAGGAGATATGGGGTATCGTTTGGGTTGTCCGGAATCCTAGTGGGGCGATCTATAATTTGGGTTAAGTCACATGAAGTTGCAAATATGTGAGCAGCGTTGCCTTCAGAGGTGTTGTATCTGGAGAATGTCAACCAGTCCTTATTGTGTACATTGAAGTCACCTAGGAAAGAGACTTCAGAATTTGGAAAACGTGAAAGAATTACATTCACACAATTGCCGAGATAATCGAAAAATTCTTTAAATTTTTTATCATTAGGAGATCTATAGATTGTACAGAGAATTCTACTTGAGGTCTTAGTATTAAATTTAAGCCATAAAGCGTCGTAAGCTTTTTTCTAAAAATCCAAGTCGTTCGCAGGGGATGTTATCGCGAACGTAGCAACAGACGCCGTTATACCGGCGGAATTTGGGGTGTAGAATATATTTCCCGAATTTGAGATCTGGAGTATCGGATTTGTCTGTGTCAATTTGGGTTTCACTGAGGGCCAAAATGGAGGGTCTTTCGTCTTCGAGATGTTGGAAAACGGAAGTTTTATTGCTAAAGAGACCGCGAATATTGGAATAGTGGATGCTCAATGTAGACATGATGTATAATAGAATGAGCGAGAGGGTGTAAATTATTGAATAGAAAGAGAGAAAAAAAGAAAGAAAGAAATCGGAATCACAAGTCTGATCTCAGAAAGATAGGTAAAATCTAGTTTACTGAGTTTTAATAACTTGAGCAGTGGTGTTTCACCGAGCGATAATTAGGTTAAAATTATCTACCACTTAATTATTTAGGTTGTACCTGTAGGGAAATAAATGATATATTATATACTTAATTACTACTTGGGCTTAATAAAAAAAAGAATTAAAATATAAATAAATATATTAATAATAGTTCGTAAAAAAAAATAAAGAAAAAAGAAAAATTATAATTTAGAATAATAATTAAACGTAAACTAAGTGAAACAACATGCAATAATCGAATAAAATCAATATAAGAATATAAATAATGTTATTATTAAAATTAAAAATGGAGCATTTTTTGTTGAAGACAGAATTGAAATGGTCTTAATTTATGCGGTGAATGTGGAAGAAGAGTTTTGGCTGCCATTGAAATGGATGCCGAGGGTTTTCCTGATAGGAATACACCCTCACAAGCTTCATTTTATCGTGTTGTAAATCTGTTTAAATAAAAAAAAAAAAAAAAAAGGGGAAATTTAAAGGCTAGGAAGAAACTGAATTTTTTTTCAACATATTAACAACTTCCAATTTAAATTTTCTGATTGATCCTAATCCTCAGAAAGAAGCTCTTTGGCTAAAAAGGAGTTTGAAGTCGGCGTATACTCTAGTTTAATAGAAGATAAGGAATTGAAAGTTTTTTGCCGAGAGTAGCAGAATTTTTATATATTGAAGGAGACAATAAAAGAGTGCGTCTTCTGCTGGAATTATAAATTTTATTGTAATAGACTGATGAAGAGGGCAAGCCCTCGAAACTATAGTCTCGTTATAAATAAATAAAATTTATAATTGCAGCAGAAGACACACTCTTTTATTGTCTCCTTCGAAGATAAGGAAGATAAGATATTTATTTCTTATATATCTATCCGAGAATTTTTTTTTATATGTGGTAAATATATGTAGTTTTATTGTGAAATTAAAAATGGTTACCTGTGCTTAGATATTGGTACGTTGCGAGTGCTAGTTGAGGAGAAATGCTAATTCGTTGATTTTCCCGGCGTTCCGCAAAGCTTGTAAAATCTTGTTTACTGGTTTTTATCCGTTTTCGTTTTGAACGATTATCAGCTGAAAAATAAAATAAACATATTATTAAAATTTGTTTTAAAAAATTAGGCAGAATATCCGGAGGGGAGAAGAAGGGGCCTAAAAAATTGAGTCTGATCGAATTATATAGTTATTTTAAAGGTGAAAAAAATTATTTCACCGATTCGGTGAGAGAAGAAGTTTGAAAGGTTGGACGCCTAAGGGCCGGTTGTATGTCGCAAAGTAAATGCTTTTTACCACTAACAAACGGTAGATGGAAAATGGAGGCACTGGGATGGCCAATCAGATGATAGGCCCTGAAAGGGGTGGAGGCCTCGGTACTCAGTAGGTAGACGTGAGTTCGATTCCCCAGCCGGGGCTCAAATATAAAGTAGAAGGGGATAAAATAGGCAACTTAAGTCTTAAGACAGCTGGCTATCTACTCTTATTAAACGAGCAAAAATTGTTTATATATGTATTTATTTATATATATATTTGTTTGTATATATATTTGTATCTTAGTTCTATTTTGAAAACGGCTCTACCGATTTTGATGAAACAAAATCTATTAACAAGTTTTGAGGATGAGAAAACGATCTGGCTAGGTTTGGACCTCGACAAATTCCATCTTAATTGATCTTTTCTTAATTAAAGTAATTATTGATAGATGAAAATCTCAATAAAAAAGTTTATTTGCATTTTTTTCAATTATCTTTTATTTTTAATTGTTTTTTTTTTTAATTTTAAAACCCACTAATAGGTTATAGCAAATATTAACATATTATATTAGAATTAGGAATTTTTTGTTTGGGAGAAGATTGAAAAGGATCCAATCGATTTGATTGGGGAATAATGGAATTAAAATAATTATCGGAAAAGAGGTTTTTTTATCTAATTAGATTTTTCCTCTTATTAAAAACAAGGACTAAAGATAAATAAGGACACTCGATGGTGGAGAAGTTATCTCCGAAATCGAAGCAAAATACAATGTATACATTATTAATGTAAAATAATTGGTTTAATAAAATTTATAAAAAAAAAAAAAAATTTTTTGTTTGTTTTTAATTAACAGGTGTCTAAATCATAACAAAACCGGTGTGTTTACAAATAAAGTGGTTCAAGTGGCTATTTTTTATATAACTTGGAAACAAATCTTATTTAATTTTTTTTTGTTGCTTTTTTTCCTTTATTTAAGGTCGTTTTTTATGCTTCTATGGCCATCAACGACCACCTTCAAGATACAATTATTATTACAAAATTTCATTTTGAATATACATTAAAACAAAAAACAAAACAAAAAAAATATATATAAGTATATATATATATATAATATAATTTTGTTTTTTATTTCAGATCCTATACGATTATTTTTTTACTTTATCCAATGCAAAGCATGGGTAAAGTATTGTAATCGCTCTCGGGGCAAGCGTGGCTTCAAAGGGTCCTCAGGTAAAGACTACGGAACCCATGGACTCAATTAAAGTCACAAATTGTAGTATTCAATTAGGTTGAATTTTAGCACGTGACGGTTTTGCCAAAAATTACATGTGGTCTCGTCGAGAGGCCAAAAAGTGCCATTTTTTCATTTAGTGCGTGCGGATGGATGTATGGATGGATGGATGGATGGATGGATGTATGTTATCGTTTTTTTGGCCCACGATTTTTTCCACACCGTTGCACCGATTGAAATGAAATTGAAAACCTAGCATTCTTTAAACAAAATGAAGCGCTGATTAGTTTTTGGTACATATCGACCCACAAACATTAGTACTTTATTTGAGTACTTTTTTAGTTTTTTCTAAATATCTTGAAAATGACTTAACCAATTTTGATGAAATTTAATATCCTAATTAAGTACCTTGGGGACCACAAAAAAGGATAAATAAAGTTTTTAGTAAAATTATATTTTAAAGTACTTTACTCTAGAGTAAAAGAGTACTTTTTTAATTTTTTAAATTCTTTAAAATTTATTCATTTGAACCTTTTAATATAGCTCATTTAGCCTTGCTTAAATAAGAATGGATAGGCTACTCTCTGTGAAATGCTAAAAATTTGGGAGGAAATTTTATAAGTAACCATAGAAACTGCGTTGTTTTCTTATCCCTTACCTTTGCAGAAGACATAGAGGAATCGACTTTAAACCAAAAATAGCGATTGATTCTCATCAAATACTTGAGGAATAACCATTCTATATTGGATTTTTGACGTTTCGGTTTTTATTGGTGACCATTTCTGAAGACATAGAGGAATCGACTTTAAACCAAAAATAGCGATTGATTCTCATCTAATACTTGAGGAATAACCATTCTATATTGGATATTTGACGTTTCGATTTTTATTGGTGACCATTTCTGAAGACATAGAGGAATCGACTTTAAACCAAAAATAGCGATTGATTCTCATCTAGTACTTGAGGAATAACCATTCTATATTGGATTTTTGACATTTCGGTTTTATTGGTAACCATTGCTGAAGACATGGAGGAATCGACTTAAAATCAAAAATAGCGATTGATCTCATCTAATACTTGAGAAATATCCATTCTATATTGGATTTTTGACGTTTCGGTTTTTATTGGTAACCATTGCGGAAGACATAGAGGAATCGAATTTAAACCAAAAATAGTGATTGATCCTCATCTAGTACTTGAGGAATAACCATTCTATATTGGATTTTTGACGTTTCGGTTTTTATTGGTAACCATTGCTGAAGACATAGAGGAATCGACTATAAACCAAAAATAGCGATTGATCCTCATCTAGTACTTGAGGAATAACCATTCTATATTGGATTTTTGACGTTTCGGTTTTTATTGGTAACCATTGCTGAAGACATAGAGGAATCGACTTAAAATCAAAAATAGCGATTGATTCTCATCTAATACTTGAGGAATAACAATTCTACATTAGGTTTTTGACGTTTAGATTATTATTGGTAACCATTGCTGAAGACATGGAGGAATCGACTTAAAATCAAAAATACGATTGTCTTATCTAATACTAGAGGAATAACCTTATTGCATTCCATTTTTGATGTTTTGACTATTAATGGCAACCTCTACTGAAAACGTGGAAGAATAGACTTAAAATCAAAAAGACTAAAATCTTTTTTGGTAAACAACTCAAGCTTGATATTTTTTAGAAATTCCAAAAGCTAATTAATTCCTTTCAGTTAGTTTAGTTAGTATAGTTTCAATAATCCTTTATAATTAACTTTGAAATAAATAAATAATATTGAAATGAATGAATGAGCTCGAATACAAAAGCCAAAAGGCTTAGTTCTTTTGAAATGGCTGAGGGTCTTAAATACAATAGAAAAAAGATGGGGTGAGATTCCCAAGGGTATTTTTAAGAAAAATGATTTTTAAATAACATATTTTATTTTAAATAAAATATTTTTCATCTAGGTATATAGGTATATAATCAAAAGCTTGGCTGAAACTTTTTTTATTTTTTTC